>CM058230.1:66277418-66527418 GCA_030180135.1 Orychophragmus violaceus | reverse complement strand
CTTGTTCCATCACTGTAAACTACTCATTTCATGATGTACCCAAACAAGGTCCTTATAGCTATCACAGAACGATAGCGTTAGACAATGATCAAAGTACATCAGTCCATGTGCAGTCACATGCATGTGAACTTAGGTCTAAGGACTATACTCTATAGTCGTAGTAAGAATCTCTTATGACACAGATATAAATATCCTGAAGAGTTCTTATAAGCGGGTCTTGTCCGGTCGTATGTTCCCAAACATACACCTATGTACTGACTTTGATGCCGCGCATCTATGACACACTGAGACTTTGTCATAAGTCACGTACCAATCCAGTCTCACACGGTTGTTGATGTTCCAATTTCAACAACCTTCGACTGGGGACGGGATGATATAAAACATCTATCAAATATAGGGTCTCATGATCAAGCTAAATGACTTCGATGACTCAAGATCAAGTCATTTACTTCGATGACCTATAAAATGGTTCATATCATTTTGGAACGATTATTTCATCACAGTTAAAATAATCTTGAAATAATAATTTCATTAAACATAAAATAATGTTTTACTAGAACATATCAAATAACTAAAATAAAGCTCACAAAACTCCCACTCAAATTTAGATTACATTTCAATGTTTCTAATGCCTACAGCTTCAGTCAGGAACTCGAGCTTAGGCCTTGGGAGTGGCTTTGTCAAGGGATCAGCGACATTATCATCTGTCGGAACTCGGCTGATCTTGACTTCCTTTCTATTAATGATGTCACGTATCAAGTGATATCTTCTTTGAACATGCTTGGATTTCTGGTGTGATCTTGGTTCCTTTGCCTGAGCTATAGCACCATTGTTGTCACAAAATAGCGCCAGAGGCTCAGCCGCATCTGGTATCACACCTAGTTCCATAATGAACTTTCGTATCCAAACAGCTTCCTTCGCTGCTTCTGAGGCGGCGATATATTCAGCTTCTGTAGTGGAATCAGCAACGGTGTCCTGCTTGGAGCTTCTCCAACTTACTGCACCGCCATTCAGACAAAAGACATAACCGGACTGTGACCGGAAATCATCTGTGTCTGTCTGGAAACTTGCGTCCGTGAATCCACTGACTTTAAGCACATCACTTCCACCGTACACCAAGAATTTATCCTTAGTATGTCTTAGATACTTCAAGATATTCTTTACGGCAATCCAATGGTTTTCACCTGGATTTGACTGGTATATACTCGTCATGCTCAATGCATAAGCAACATCAGGACGAGTAAAGATCATGGCATACATGACAGATCCTATTGCAGATGCATAAGGAATATTCTTCATGCGCTCAAGCTCAGCAGCCGATGTAGGACTCTGCTTCTTGCTTAGCGTTATGCCATGCACCATTGGTGTGAAGCCCTTCTTGGAATCTTTCATGCTGAATCTTTGTAGGACTTTGTCAATGTATGAGTCTTGACACAAGCCTATCAGCCTCTTAGGTCTATCCCGATAGATCCTAATTCCAAGAACGTATGCGGCTTCACCCATGTCTTTCATGGAAAAACAACTTCCAAGCCAGTCTTTTACAGACTTCAGCATTGGAACGTCGTTTCCGAGAAGCAGTATGTCATCGACATACAGAATAAGAAATACAATTTTGCTCCCACTAGATTTCTTATACACGCATTGTTCTTCTTCGTTTCTAATGAAGTCAAATTGCTTGATCGCTTCATCAAAACGAAGATTCCAGCTCCTCGATGCTTGCTTCAATCCATAAATGGATTTATGAAGCTTGCATACTTTCCCAGCATTCTTTGGATCTATGTAACCGTCAGGTTGCGTCATATACACATCCTCTTCCAGAATACCATTCAGGAAGGCGGTTTTCACGTCCATCTGCCAAATTTCATAATCATGAAAAGCTGCAGTTGCTAGTAGAATCCGAATAGATTTCATCATAGCCACTGGTGAATAGGTTTCATCGTAATCCACACCGTGAACTTGTCTGAAACCTTTTGCCACCAACCTGGCTTTGTAAATCTGGACATTTCCATCCACGTCAATCTTCTTCTTGAAGATCCATTTGCACTCGATGGCTTTTACACCAACGGGTAAGTCAACCAACGAAAACACTTGGTTGACCGACATGGAGTCCATTTCGGAATCAGTGGCCTTGCGCCACTTAGAGGAATCTGGGCCCATCATGGCTTGATTGAAGTTCGATGGTTCATCACCATCAATGATCAAAAGATCATGACAGTCAGTCACGAGGAATCCTTGATATCTCTCGGGTTCGTGACGGATCCTCCCGGATCTTCGAACTTCAGGTACTACAGGTTCAGGCTCTACAATTTCTTGTAGGTCCTCCTGCTGCTCTTCCTCATTAGGTTGAGCAGTATCCTGTTCATCTTGAATTTCTTCAAGCAGTACCTTACTCCCACTGTCTTTCTTAGAGAGAAACTCCCTCTCAAGAAAGTTACAATCCCGGGCAACAAAGATCTTGTTCTCGGAACGTAGATAGAAGTAATAAGCCTTGGTTTCCTTCGGATAACCAATGAAGTAGCATTTATCAGACTTTGGTGTAAGCTTGTTTGAGATTAATCTCTTGACATAGGCTTCACAACCCCAAATTCTAAGATAAGACAGCACTGGAGCTACTCCAGTCCATAATTCATATGGTGTCTTTGCTACTGCTTTCGATGGCGCTCTATTTAGAGTGAACACTGCTGTTAGCAGAGCATATCCCCAAAGGGATATTGGAAGGTCTGTGTGACTCATCATAGATCGAACCATATCCAATAAGGTCCGATTTCTCCTCTCAGACACACCATTCCATTGAGGTGTTCCAGGAGGAGTGAGTTGGGATACGATCCCACACTCTCTCAGATGATCACTGAATTCTTGGCTTAAGTATTCTCCTCCTCGGTCGGACCGAAGAGCCTTAATGCTTTTGCCAAGTTGGTTCTGTACTTCATTTTGGAATTCTCTGAACTTTTCAAAAGATTCAGACTTATGTTTCATCAAATAAACATATCCATACCTACTGAAATCATCAGTGAAGGTAATGAAGTACTGATAGTTTCCTTTTGCATTTGTGGACATTGGGCCACACACATCAGTGTGTATCAGGCCCAATAAGTCACTGGCCCTCTCGTTAGGTTTATTAAAGGGGGCCCGTGTCATTTTGCCCATCATGCAGGATTCGCATTTTTCACATGACTCAAAGTCAAATGAGCCAAGAAGTCCATTCGAATGGAGCCTCTTGATGCGTTTCTCGCTGATGTGCCCTAAACGACAATGCCATAGAAACGTTCGGTTTTCCTCATTAGGTTTAAACCGTTTTGTATTAATGTTATAAATTGGCGCGGATTGATCGAGTATGTAAAGCCCATTCGTAAGAGGGGCAGAACCATAGAACAAATTGTTGCGATTGAAGGAACATAATTTATTCTTAACTGAAAAATCATAACCTTCCAAATCCAACAAAGAAATTGAAATAATATTTCTGCTTATAGCAGGTACAAAATAACAATTATTCAGTTCTAAAATCAATCCCGAAGGTAAAGACAACAAGTATGTGCCTACAGCTAGTGCTGAAACTTTCGCTCCATTCCCAACTCGTAGCTCCACTTGTCCTTGCTTCAGCCTTCTACTGTTGCTGAGTGCCTGCATATTAGTACAAATATGAGCCCCACAACCAGTATCCATGACCCATGAGGTATTATCAGAAGTAGTTGTATTAACTTCTATAACAAAAATACCTGATGAAGAAGTCTCGAAAGTCTTCTTCTTTAATTCCTTTAGACCTTCCTGGAATTTCTTACAATCTCTTCTCCAATGCCCCAGTTCTTTGCAGAACCTGCACATGTCAGTAGGCCCAGCCTTGGACTTGGGCTTGGGCTTTGGCGTGTCCTTGTCCGTGACTTGGACAGCCTTGGCCTTTCCCTTATCCTTAGCAGAGGATTTCTTAAACCCCTTGCCCTTCTGCACCATAAGCACATTGGGGTCCTTGGCGGTTTTCCTCAAGTTGGGCTCTGCAGTCTTGAGCATTCCGTGAAGCTCAGGTAGTGTCTTACTCAAGCCATGCATGTTAAAGTTCAGAATGAACTGATCATAGCTTGCAGGTAAAGACTGCATAATGATGTCGCAGGCAAGTTCCTGGCTGATTGGGCAGTCGAGTTTCTGAAGATGATCGAGATAACCCATCATCTTCAAGACATGAGGACTCACTGCCGCATTCGCAGCCAACTTACAGTCCAAGAGGTTCTTAACTGTCTGGAACCTCTCAGTCCTAGCCTGCTCCTGAAAAAGCGATTTCAGGCTTGCCATTATCTCGATGGGAGACAATACACTTTCGAACTGTTTTTGCAGCTCAGGAGTCATTGTCACCAACATCAGGCAATAGACATCATTTTCATCTGACGAATGCTTTTCCCAAGCATTGTGCAGAGTCCTGGCAGCATTGGCAAGAGGCCTCTCGGGGAGGGGATCACGAAGGACATAGTCCTTCTTCTCCTGCTTGAGGACCAGCCTCAAGTTCCTTGACCACGTCAGGAAGTTCGTTCCAGTCAGCTTCTCCTTCTCGAGAACAGACCGGATCGAGAATGTGTTTTGTGTGCTTGTAGTAGTCATATCTGAAATATATAAATAAAAAGGTTATTAGTTAAATGTTCAAAATGATTAATCTCGTATTAAAATTAATATGATTAATCATGCATTATATTCAATAACATCAGTTACCCTCAATAGAATATAATGATTCCAAGATCCACATATAACTAAGATTAAAGTGGGCCACTGGCCGTCACCCAACCTTAGCTTATATCGGTAAGCCCTATATCGGCTAATTATATCCGTGATATAACTCTTGGTTGTGAATCTGGGCCCGAGGCCCAATCCACTCTGATGTCTCAAGGCCCGGGACTCCCGATGGCCTAGTCAAGAAAACCAGACTATACAGTCATGTAATCATTAATGTCTGGGACTCCCAATGACATTTATGAATCACAAACCGTCTTACCCACGCAAAAGCAGACACCCTCACACTGTAAGGCCATGAATACAATTGAATGGGCTTTGACAGCTGACATAGCCTGGACAAGACATCCAACGCTTGATATTATTTGAGGTTCGTAGGTTTATTAAAATTTCATTCCCAAAATAGAAGATTACTATTTCGGGAAACTTTCTAATTTTTGGAAACCTACTATTTTCGGAAACTTTCTAAAATTGGAAACTTTCTAAAACCGGAAACTTTCTAACTTTAGAAATTTCTTAAAATCCAAAACCCGCAAATTCAGAAACTTCTATTTTAAGAAACTTTCTAATTTCAAAATTTCGGAAACTTTAATTTAAAATCGACTTTATAATTTTATAAAATAAATTTTAAATTGATCTGAAGAAAGACTCAAATAATTGGCCCAATTGTTTTAACTTCTTGGCCCGAGGCCCAAGAATTTGTACATGTCCAAGACATGACCCAATTGTCCAATTATTTGACATAACCGGTCTGGTTCATTAAAACTGGTCTAACCAAGTTTTAATTACTACGATGACCACAATTGTCAACCGGTTATTTACTAAACCGGATTTTCTCAATTTATTTGGTCCAACCAAATCAAATTAGAAATTCTTGGTTTAGGCACTAAATCCAATAATTCTTTCGACATTGGATTTCTTATCCCGGTTTAACCAGACTTAATAAAATTATTAAATCTGTTTATTAAACCGAGACGTTTAATTTTAATTAAATTAAACCGAGCCGAAACCCTAACCGCATCGATCGATGCTCACAGCATCGATCCTGCAACGATCGTTCATCGATCCTGCATCGATCGATGCTCTCACGCGTGCACGAACGGTTATCAGGTTTGGCCGAGAGATTCTCGCGAGATCCATGCGATCGTTCGAACGATCCATGCGATCGCGGTCAATCTCTCGCGACTGCAATGATCGATCCTTGCATTGCATCGATCGATGCAATGCGATCTCAGTCGATGCAAAATCAGTTTAGATCACATACCAAATCAATATAGTTTGGTCATGCGATTTTTAAACAGTTTGTTTAGGATTCAATTCTTGTTTCTTAAGTGATTTATCTTATCAGTAGTTGATTCAAAACACTTTTAAACAAGAAAACAGTCCTAAACATGAATCTAAACAAGAAAAACCAGAACCTAAAGCTCTGATACCACTGTTGGAATGTTTAGATCAATCCTGATTCAATTCCAGATTCAGATTATCCTAAACATGCGATCTAGGTTCTTCTCAGAAAAGAAACGAATGATGATCTCACCTTATACCTGTTATTGCAGCGGAAATGGATGGTATGTCTGAGATCAGAGAAACACCGAGGGATGAATCCTCCAAAGGTTCACACACGCTTTCACAGGAAACAGCTGCTAGACCACAAGGGGAACTCGGCGCAGAGAGAGAGAGTTTACGGCTCAAGTGTTAGGGTTAATCAGTCTGAAACTCAAGTTTTATGACACAAAACTCGTCCTGTTCCGTTTGGGCCATTTGGCCCAAATACCAATTAACTCGTCGGTGTTTGCGCACTGCATCGATCGTTGCACCTCATGCATCGATCGATGCACAGTGGCTAAACCTTTTATTCTCTCTAAGTACAGTAAATGCCTAGCACTTTTACTGTACTTCTGCTAAACCGTTCCTACACATTTTCCTGTTAGCTTAGGCGTGTGACCCATATGGGATCATATAATAAAGGCAATAAGTCCAAGACTTATAGATCATGAGCGGACTCTAGCAAGCCATCATGACCCCCAGTATTATATGACTTATGTCTGATCATTGACATACTCTTACTTTCTAGAGACAGTACCGAGATTACTGGACACAATTCCAACACTTTCGTCAAAAACTTTTCCTCCTTCCTTCTTCCGGCTGTGAATCTGATTCTTTCCCCTGTTTTTGTTGCCGCGATCTGAGGTCAAACATGGCGGCAACAAATGATAATGTCCAAGGCATGGTCGATGCCCTCACTTGCGTCCGATGGAAACACCACCAGGTCTTGTCTCCATCTCCTGAAAAAACCATCTAGGGTATTATGTTATCGATCTTTTTCTCTGAGAACCCCACCTTTGATATCTCGATGATTCTCGAAAAAAATTCCGTTTCCATGCTTTAGTCGAGTTATCTGAACACGGAATAGTCTTGATCTTTGAGGAATCAGGCTTTCTTCAGGCCAAGGTTTCTCTTCAAGTCGAGGTACTAATTAAATTTTCGTTCAAATTCGATTCACCATATTTGTGAAATTCGAAATGTATTTAATGTGTGAGAACCTATTCACGAAATACGAGTATGGAGCTTAAGGGAGGCCGAGATTTGGAATCAGCTTAGGGCTTCTTGTGGATTGCTTGAACACATTTTCATCCCCTGGACATTCAAATACTATGGAAATCAGGTATCCAGGCCCTGATATGGAGCTTCTTCTCAAGTATGAAGCAGTAATCTCCCTGCTTCTTCTTATGCCCTATAAAATCTGATGCTTCTTTCAACTGCCATCAAAACTAAGTTGTGAAATTAGGAGTGATTTAGCTGATGAAATTTGTGCTTTATTATATCTACTATGAGATAAGAACGAGAATCCCAAAGACCAGCGAATGGGACTATAATTTCGAGCAGGTAGGAAGTGCGCCACTTAATTTTACCGTAAAGGTAACATCACTCTATGGTAAACTATATCATTGATACACATTTTTAAGTCCCGTCTTTCTCAGATGGTTTTGCTAATATGTATCAGCCAGCGGCGTTGAATGAAGCAATAGATGATCTTGAGTGGCCTGGATCAAGCATACAAATTAGCCTTCAAAAGTCTCCTTGTTTTACCTTTAGAAGAGAAGGACACTGAGACCTACAGGTCTTGTTAATTTCTTGGTGATGCTTATTCTTTCTGTGAAAGAATCACATTCCATGTAATCCCCTTTTGGAGATAGACTTCATGTATTATGCCAACACAGATGTTCTCATTATTTCTCTAATGGTTCTTCTTTAAATTCAACAAAGTGTAAAAGAATGAAACAACTTAGTTTCAAGAACAGTTACCTGATGCATTTGCTAATGAATTCTTGCTTGATTCTAGGTACAAATACAAGTTTATGAAGGCAACAACTGCAAATATTCTGGGAAACGTCGTGAGAGAAAACAGGGGAAGCAAGATGACAATAGGAAGAGGAGGGATGTTGAAAGTTCAGCACTTGGTTTCGGATGCTAAAGCGTTAGCTGTAGTGGGCAAGCGAAAGCATTCATGGATGGTGGGGAGTTAACTGGAAGAAAGCTACAGAGATGTGGTTGCTAGAGTTTTTTTTTGAGATTTTCGTGTTTATGAATGGTGGAAGAGAAGAAGTTAGATTAAAAATTGCTTATGTAGACTAAGTTTAAGATTTTTGTGTAGACTAAGTTAGTTTAAGATTTGTTTGTTATTAACATTTGGGTTATTAATAAGATATTTTTTCTCTCAATTTATCTTGAATATTTCTTTTTATATAAATTCAATTGATGAAAATATATATATATATATATATAAGATAATAATCTAATATGGTTCGGTTCGGTTTTAAAATATTTAATACGGTTTGCATAGTACAACAAATTTAAAAAGCTATTATAAAATATAAGATAACGAGAAAATCGTGCCATAATAGAATTAAAAAAAAAAAGCAAAATATTATAGCTGCTATAAAAATATAAAATGGCAATATTAGGTTGTTGTTATAAACTCTATAATAACTAACAATTTCGTGCTATTATAGATCACAATATAATAGCAGGAGAAATTTACGCTATTGTAGGAGGGGGTCTAAGATAGCTCTTCATGTCATGGCCAACATTAAAACGATGTAATAGGCATATTATAGCGTTTCCACTGTGCTAACAATGTGTATTTTTCTTGTACTGTTGTGCTTAAACAAGATGCAGGCTCGGGTTCAATTAGGTAAATTATTGGTTTTGTCAGCTTCATAAAGGAAAAATATTGAGTTTGGCGGGTCTAACTGATGAAATATAAAAATTCATTAGAGTTTCGCAATTGAGAAGAAGATAAATTACACTGACAAATAAGCATATTACAAGGACTCTTCATCCTGATATTCATCATCATCTTCATCCTCATCATCAGAACACGATAAATTACATTGGAATTCATCATCTAGTTTCGCATCTCCGACCTCGTAATGAAGATGTATTAGTTTTCCTCCTTGTACCAAATTCTCGATTACGAGATCTTCGATTGTAGTCATCATTACAGGATCATCATTTTCTTATTGCAAAAGAGTCGGTTCTATGTCACCATAATCTCCTAAAATATTTTCCCTCGGGTTGACTTGAACAACATTTAGCCACAATTGATTTGGTTTATTCATGTATGTATACGGGATATAACAAACTTGATCAGTTTGAGAGGCTGTGAAATATGTATGTATAGAATGAAATTATATATACAACAACAATATATACAAGTAAGGAACGTACATACCTAAAATAAATGGTTTCTATTTAACTTATTTTATTGATGAAAGAATGTCTACAATGCCAACATTACTCCTCCGAGTGCCTCTACCAAAAACAAGGGCGTACCAGTTACACTTAAGAAGTATGACTCCCAAATGAACCATTCTCCCATACTCAAGCTTTATGATATTAGTTAAGATCTCGCGAAAATCAGTCCTTATCAGATGCATCAATATAATTCTCTTCTTTAATACATACACCATAGTTATATGTCTTCCATCCCTCGCCGTGATTCTTCGTATCAAACAAATAACCTCCTTGTAAAATAGTTGGGCCAAGTTTTAGCCTTATTTATGGGTCCATGAACTATCTCTTGAACCAAAGGAAAAAATGATGTGTGGCATTCCAATAAGTAACATATATATAGAAAAAGAAAATATCAAATATATAACAATGTAGATAATTAAATATAAATATATAATATAAATAGGTACAACTAGATTTTACACATACATAATCTTTTGCCCAGATAGGATAACTTTCAGCTTTTTCGTGAAGCTTTCTTTTTCGGAGATTTCTGGATATTTTTGAAGAAATATAATCTTCGAACATACTAATATCAAAACATATATGAAAAATTATATATAGTGGATTATATTAAATCGTAAGATAAGATATGCCAAAATATATATACCTCTCAAGTGGTTAAAAATAATCATAATTTCACAAAACATATACATATACGCATCTATAGTCTTCTCAGCAAGCCAGATTTCATGCATTCACTACAAGAAATATGGGTATTGATAGCAGATCACGATAGCACGAATTCACAAACTGCTATTAAAAGTAGCAAGCTGAGATACCAACTCTCTTATAGCATTCAATCAATGCTAAGTAAAATTTTACGAATTTTTACTAAGCGGGAAGCCAATGTAACACTAGTCCGCCAAATACATAGTGAAAATTTTACTTTGCCACCAAAAATTAAAATTTTTTGGGGAAATTTTTTTTTTTTTAACTCTGGAAAATTGCATTTGGAATGAAAAAGTGAATGGTCCAGCAGGGGACCTTACAAGGGCATGAGCCACGAACATAACTCTAAAAAACAGAACCATACCAGTAGGTATTGGACAAGAAAAACAGAGAAACAGAGCAACCCATAAGAGCCCCTCTCAACCGATAAGAGAGGGTAAGGGAGAGCTGCTACAACGAGATAGCCGCGAGGTTAAAAGCTCCTTATGGTCTCAGAGCAGGCGAGAGAGACGGAGCTTCAGCATTGAGAGGGGCTATCTCAAAAGACAAAAAATTTTGGGGAAATTTTGTCTTCTCTTTTTTTTCACATTGCGTCAAAGACTCAAAAGACACAAATATTCCAAAACATGATTCTCTCTCTCTCTCTCTCTCTCTCTCTCTCTCTCTCTCTCTCTCTCTCCCTCTCTCCCTCTCCCTCTCTCTCTCTCTCTCTCTCTCTCTCTCTCTCTCTCTCTCTCTCTCTCTCTCTCTCTCTCTCTCTCTCTCTCTCTCTCTCTCTCTCTCTCTCTCTCTCTCTCTCTCTCTCTCTCTCTCTCTCTCTCTCTCTCTCTCTCTCTCTCTCTCTCTCTCTCTCTCGACTCAGAAAACCCAATTTCACTGCTCTCTCTTGTCTGAGATTAAATCCACGCCTTTATCTTTTGTAGATTGCAAGCGGAGCCAACTTAGCACTAAAGGATCGATATTAATCGAAATCGGCCATGGATCTCTCTCGGCCCTTGCCTGCTTCAACATTTCCTGGTAATTTCAAGTTTTATCGTTTCAGAAGAGAGCGTGGGGGTGATAATTTGGAGGTTGGTACTTCGACAGATTTAGGATCTTTTGGTACTTCGTCATGTTCTCTGCTACATTAGAATCAGTTATGTTTCAATTTTCCAGATCATTTTGGTCTGTTCAAGTTTAGCTTCGTATACAAAAGCAGACACAGGTTGTATAGGATCTGATCCTGATGGTAGCATTGATTGAGCATGTTCAAGCATGAGACTTTATGGTTTGTTTATATCATAGTTCGTTAGTATTTTTAGTGGTTGTTTGTTCGGATATCTTCACTTTATATATATGAGAACATCCAAATAGTAGGTGTCATGGCTGGTTTTAATGTATTGATTGAGAACATCCAGACACGGGTTGTATCTGAGAACATCCAGACACGGGTTGTATTGATTGAGCATGTTCAAGCATGACACTTTATGGTTTGTTTATATCATAGCTCGTTAGTATTTTTAGTGGTTGTTTGTTCGGATATCCTCACTTTATATATCTGAGAACATCCAAATAGTAGGCGTCATGGCTGGTTTTAATGTATTTAGTATTATACATTCATGGTTAAGAAATGGTTTCCAACCCTTCTGAATTTTAAATACAACATGCTAAATCTCCAGAGATGAATGATTTGGCAGAACTCATTCTACCATAATTTGACTGAAGAAGAACTTGCTAGAGTTCATGAATACAACTTTGACCATCCGGGTGAGAATATCTTAGGGATTTGGCTGATGTTTCTATAATATACTGGTGTAAATACGTAATGCCTCTAGTATATACTCATTAGAGAAGATATTCTCAATGTCTTCATTGGATTAAACAAACGCATTATTTACTGACAATTTCATGATTGTTTCTTTCTCTTTAGTGTAGCTCTTTCTTCACATCCTCGGATAGCTTTTTGTGAGCTTGATCCTAATGATGTGTTATTGTCTTCTTGTAGACGCATTTGACACGGATCATTTGTTGTCTTGTATGGAGAAACTGAGACAAGGACTAGCGGTGGATATTCCAAAATACGACTTCATAAAGAACTAGAGTAAACCTGGCTCAAGGGAAGAAATTTGATATCAATACAAAACATCATGGAGCTATGAATGTGACTTTGGCTTGAAGAACGATTACTCCAAAGAGGTGGTGTTCTCCTCTCATTTGTTGTCCATTGTGATTCTTTCTGATGGGTTATGCCTGTCATTTAACTTAGCTTCATTCTTAAAATCAAATTTTGCCCTTTTTAAAGAAACAAACATTTTGTGGGTTAATAAAGCTCAAATGAGTTAACTGTGTTCTGTGTTTGAGCTTGTATCTGTATTTTTCTGGTTGGTTTCATTGGTTTGGTGGATCCGTTGATCTTTCCCGAGACATCTCAATGGTGATTCTCCCCTGATGCTATTACTCTTTGTTTGATATGAACATCTCAATGTTGAACTGAACATTATTTTCCACGTCTTAGCTTCGTTTAAGTAACTTTCAAAACCCCTTGAGAATCTGAGATTCTTCTAAAACCTCCTGAGAAGCTGGGATGGTCTGGACAATTTGATATCAATACAAAAACATCATGGAATCATTTTGAGCTTTTTACATTAGACATATATGTTTCAACTGAACTAGTTAACTCAATAAGACAGTCACTCTTGTGAACTATGTATTGAAGCTCGTTTTATCTCATTAGTACCAACAATACTAGCACTATTGAACTAAACAGCTCTTTACTCTCTTGGAATCAAAATATGTGAGTCTCATAATTATAAACTAGATAAGTGAGTCTCATAATTCTCTCAAATTTATATCTATATAGCTCAGTCTTGTAAGAATACAAAGGTATATATATAATATTGAATACCAAATTAAACAAATAAAAACCAAAATTAGAAATAAACTCTTAGTTTAGAGTATAAATAGGGTTTAGGGTTTAATTTTTTTTTAACTACTATAACATATCCAAGAAACAAGATTTAACATTTATAAAATAAATTATTATTTTTAAATATGATTTTTACAAACCATAATATCATATCCTAACTTAAACTCTAACCATATACCCCAAACTTCAAATCCTAGTCATAAATACTATCCAATTTCTAATTGTATGTTATTAAACATAAACATCATATAATATACAAAACAAATCATACACTTATTAAAAAAAAATTATAAAACCTTAACTATATACCCTAAACACAACCCTAAACTTCAAACCCTAGTCATAAAATACTATCCAATTTCTAATTGTATATTATTAAATATAAACATCATATGATATACAAAACAAATCACACTTATTAAAAAATTTATAAAATCTTAACTTTATACCCTAAACACAACCCTAACCCTAAAATTTAAACATCAAATAATATAGCATAAAATTAACACTTACAAAAAGATTTCAAGTTTTTAAACATTTTATTTAGAGTGTAGAGCATTGTAATATATGTTTAAGATTTAGGGTTTGGGTTCACCTTAAACCCTATACTCCAAATAAATATCAAATATAATCATACTAAATCCTAAATATCCAATCCCTAATTAAAAACAATCAAAAATTCTAAATTATGAAATTTAACACTTAAATTTTATACTTAAACATAAATTTAACACTTACAAAAATTTCTTTGACCAAAAAAAATAAAAAACTTCAAATATAAAAATTTAACCTTGATTCTATACCTAAACACAACCCTCAACCCTAAATTTCTAAATTTTTAATAATAAACACAATGTCATTGTTCCGGAAAAAAAACATTAAAAATTTAAGTACCCGCGAGAGATTTTGGACCAAATTTTTGGTTTATCCCGGCAAAAATTTGGCCTTCTCCAATCCCTAATTTTCTAAAACGTTCTAAGTGTCTATTCTCTGTCAACATTTGACGCAGGATCTCCACATCGTTCCTCGTAAGCCTTTTGGGAAACCACCTCGTTACGGTTTCTCATCGAGCTTAGCCACGAATCTAAAGCTTTGGAAACCACTTCGTTATGATTTCTTTCTTCTCCGTCCAAGCGAGTCGCGAAGGTTCGATTCAATTTTTTCTTTCATGTGTGTTTGACTTGGGAATTCTGAAATCAATCTGCTTATTCTCAAAATAATTCATAGGGAGATTATCACAGATCTCAAATTTGGGATTGTAACTCCTTCATGATTGTTCTATTTATCCATGCGTCGCTGTGCAATTTAGTTCCCTTTTTCTTTGCTTCATCTGTTTGAAAAAGCGGCATGCCTGCTTTACTTGTTCAATTTGAGGAGCCAGATTCATCGAGTAGATAGATGTATTTCTTGGTCTCTAATACTGTATAATTGACTAGTTGCAGGTTTCAGAAAATGTGTCGTGGAGGTGAAATGGGCCAATGGTTCTACTAGTAAGGTATGTATTAGGCTACTTATATATCTGTAAAAGCACTATGTTAAGTTTGGTTTCCGTGAACCAAGCCTAAGCTGTTTTCTTCTAATGTCCCCTTCACTAAGTCTTGCTTTGTGACCGGTCGATGGCTCAAACAAATTTCACCTTACAATCGGTTTTTCTATGCATTGGCAGTAAGGTTAAAATTCTTTTAAAATGCATTGTCATTTGGATGTTTTAGAGAATTCATTGTCACTGCGATTTATGCAGCTCTGCGAGTTGCAGTACAAGCATTTTTGTCTAGCAAATGTATTTTCTTGATGTTTGGGGGGTGATGTTAACCATTGGAGTCAAACATGAAGCAAGGGAACAAGAGGACACCGCCTCATTTTGTAGGATGAGAAGCTGTTGCGACTACTCAATGCTTGAACACATGGTAAAGTCTGATTTCTTTCTTTGATTATGACTTTATGGTATAAATTTTAATAATTCACAAAAGATCGAAACTGTTTCTTGCTGCAAACTTTGTGATATATCAAACAAGACATCAATGGTTTTGGTATGTGTCTTGGGTTTGTTTGAATATTGTTAGTTTGTTAGAAAATTTATGTTTTCTATTTAGTCTGATACTAAGTGGGAGCAGCCTCACATTGATGATGAGAAACAAAACCGTCTGCTCTTGGCCTTAAAAAAGTTAGAGGCTTCAGATAATAGAACCAAGGTTTGTTATTCTAATCAAATGTTATATTCCTAGCCACCAAGTTATAACTTCACCTGATGAGATTAAGCTACTCGAAAGCTAAGTGGATTAGGAGGAGGAGACAATGACACAACACTATCTAAGAACAGAACAATATGACATAATATCTACTAACTCTTTCAGGATTCCTATGGCTTTTCATTCTGAGGACAACAAGAGTGAAGACTACCTCTTCAAGATTGTTCTAATAGGTGATTCTGCAGTCGGGAAATCAAATTTGCTTGCAAGATTTTCTAGGGATGAGTTCTATCCCAATTCAAAGTCGACGATTGGAGTGGAGTTTCAGACGCAGAAGATGGATATAAACGGAAAGGAGATCAAAGCACAGATATGGGACACAGCAGGTCAAGAACGTTTCAGAGCAGTCACTTCTGCGTATTACAGAGGTGCTGTTGGAGCTCTTCTGGTTTACGACATCAGCAGACGGCAGACTTTTCACAGCATTGGTAGATGGCTCAACGAGCTGCACAGTAAGAAGCATCACACACACAAAAAGATCCATCTTCTTTCTTATCTTATATTGAATAATCTCTCAATGGAAATGGATATCATGAAAAATGTTGCAGCATACTCTGATATGAACGCTGTGACGATCCTGGTGGGAAACAAGTCGGAACTTAAGGACATAAGGGAAGTTCCAACAGCGGAAGGAAAAGCGTTGGCGGAAGCGCAGGGACTTTCCTTTATGGAGACATCGGCTCTGGACTCATCAAAAGTGGCAGCTGCATTCGAGACGGTTGTGAAGGAGACATACAACATATTGAGCAGGAAAGTGATGAGCTCACATGAGCTGAACAAGCAAGATCCTGCCTCACTTAGCAATGGCAAGAAAGTTGTGATTCCATCCGAGGCACAAGGCGAGTCCAAGAAAGGTGGGTGTTGTTCTACGTGATAGAAGCTAAAATGGTAGAACAATGTTAGGAATATGTTAGAAATTTCTAGATATGTATCTTTTATTATGTTTGTGTAAAACATATATCCAATTTTTAAATATCATTATTTTGTATAATCTAATTGATTTTCAAATAATCATTCATAACCAGAATTTAAAATAATATTATATAATAAAATTTCAATAGTTTTCGTTAATATTAAATATGGCAAAAGATAAAAATGTTCATAAGATATACAATAACCATAAAGATTGGCTATTATAAATAATAATACAACAATTACAAAATGCTAGTATAAAGTATAATACAACCCTAAAATATTGCCACCACAATATGTATTATTGCACGATTAATATGCTACATTAATTTATAAAATGGCGATAAACCAATGCTACTGAAAACTATATAATCACATCAAAATTAGCGCTATCGTAGACATATATATGATAGCATGTCAAATTAATGCTATCGTATATGGCGGATCTAAGATGGCAGCGGCAAACATAGCGTTTATGGAAACGCTACCATAGACATATGATAGCGTTTTCGTGGTGCTATCAATACCCATATTTCTTGTAGTGATTCTCCACTTGGACAACCTACTTGATTAAATATATCATGTACATGGAGATGATATACGTGGAGTTCACCTTCAGTCAATATGGTTAGCCTGACAAAATAAATTAGTAAAAAGAAATTTATAATTAATGAACAGTTATAGCGTTTACCTTGGTTTCGTTTTATACTCGCATCAAAGTAGTGCTCTGAGAAATAAGTTACCTCCTCATTGATATATGATTCAACAATCGATCATGCCGCATATCTTTTGTTCTTTTCTTTCCCTTTCAAGATTTTGAAAACCCTTTCAAAAAAGGTACATCCACTTATATTGCACAGAGCCTCCTAATTCAGCTTTGTACGGGAAATGTATCGACAAGTTCTGCATCACGTCGAAAAATGATGGTTGAAAGATCTTTGCCAAATTCCATATGATTAAAACTATGTTTTCTTTTAGAATTTGAACGTGGTTTTTTGTAAATTTCTAGAACATACGTCACAGAAAAATCCTCCAACCCCTACAATATATATTTTGAAACTGCAAATCACAACGCTAGGTGGACGTTCCGGTCTAAGAGTTCGGAAAAGATAAATGGAAGTAGCCGCTCCATAAAAATATGGCTTTGGTTACTGATGATTTGTGATTTTTTTATTGTGTAACACAATCCATATTTTGTTTGTAGAATTTCTTCCCCAGCCGTTCATGAAAGCCAATGAAGTAGAAAAGGCTGCAGGCAAGACTATATATATATTGAGTGATGGTGGAGTGAAATGGTCTGTCAAACTTGTGATGCTGATTGAAAGTAGGATGTGGCGATTGTGTTTAACTGGTGGTTTGAGAGAATCCCTCAAGGCTAACAACACCCTTGTATTGGAGCTACTTTGAAAAAATGCCACAACTCTAGTCTTCAAGCTCCAGTCCAATAAATCTTGATATTTTTACTAGTTGTGTCTAATACTTTGCCTTTTTAAAAACCTGAATGTTGGAAATGAAGTTTTCCTTGACGAACAGAACTTCCTTTAATTTTCTTTTTGTGTTTTTGTTTGGATTTTATTTTTCTATGATTTAGTCATTTTAATCGGGTTGTGCTTAAACAAGATACAATCAGTTCAATTAGGTAAATTATTTTGTTTTGGCGGCTTCATAATATTGAGTTTGGCGGATCTAATTGATGGAATATAAAAATTCATTAGAGTTTCGCCATTGAGAAGACGGTAAATTACATTGACAAATAAGCACATAACTATGATTCTTAATTTTGATATTCATCATCATCTCATCGTCATCATTAGAACATGATAAATTACATTGGAATTCATCATCTGGTTTCGCATCTCCGACCTTGTAATGAAGATGTATTAGTTTTCCTCCTTGTACCAAATTCTCGATTATGAGATCTTCGATTGTAGTCATCACTATAGGATCATCATTTTATTGTTGCAAAAGAGTCAGTTCCATTTCACCATAATCTCCTGAAATATTTTCCCTCTGGTTGACTTAAACAACATTTAGCCACAACTGCTTTGGTTTCTTCATGTATCTATACGAGATATAACAAACTTGATCCGTTTGAGAGGCTGTGAAATATGTATGTATAGAATGAAATTATATATACAACAACAATATAAACAGGCAGTGTACGAAAAATCGTTAGGCGCTAGTCGGGCGGTTTAGTTGGGCCTAGCGCCTAACGAAAAAATCGGAGATTAAACGTGGATTACGTGGGGCAGAATTTTTGGTCTATTATGTACGTTTAACACACATATATATACCAAATAATGTACGACTAATCACTAAATATTGAGTTGCTCTAGTGGCTAAGACACACTCTTTATTTCTGTTGAACCCGGGTTCGAACCTTTAAAGTGCATTTTTGCTATTTTCGAAACTCAACATTAATGAAGGTCAAAAGGGAATTTTAAATTTCATATTCTTCTCTAATAAAAACGACCTATAGCCCTAGCTATCAACCATGGCTGCTGCACTTTTTGTCTTTTTCTTATCGATTTCCTTCATATTTTGTTAAATCTATACTAAATAATGATAGATCTATGAATGGTTGTTTAATTGAATAGCTAAAACGAGTAAAAACTTCGTGAAAACTAAGTTTTGCCCGATTAGAATCTAAGCGTGACGGCTTTGGTCCGACCAGCTACTTCGTGGCAGTTAATCGGTCCTCCACGCCGACTTTTAGAACAGGGTATACATGTAAGGAACATACATACCTAAAATAAATGGATTGTATTTATCGTATTTTACTGATGAAAGAACATCTACAATGCCAACATTACTCCTCCGAGTACCTCCACCGGAAACAAGGGCGTATCAGTTACACTTAAGAAGTGTGACTCTCAAATTAATCATTCTCTCATACTCAAGTTGTGTGATATCAGTTAAGATCTCGTGGAAATCAGCCTCATCAGATGCATTAGTATAATTCTCTCCTTTAACACATACACCATAGTTACATGTCTTCCGTCCCTCGCTGTGATTCTCCGTATGAAACAAATATCCTCTTGTAAAATAGATGAGCCAAGTTTTAAGCTTATTTACGGGTCCATGCACTATCTCTTGAACCCAAGGAGAAAAAAGATGTGTGGCATTCCAATAAGTAACTTGTATATAGAAAAACAAAATATAAAATATATAGCAATGTAGATAATTTCATATAAATATATAATATATATAGGTACGACTGAATTTTACACATGCATAATTTTCACCCATATAGGATATTTTCATCTCGTTTCGCGAAGAATTATTTTTCAGAGTTCTAGATATTTTGAAGAAATATAATCTTCGAACATACTAAGATCAAAACATAATCATATATAGTGGATTATATTAAACCGTAAAATAAGATATGCCAAATTATATATATATATATATATATCTCAAGTAGTTGAAAATAATCATAATTTCGCAAAACATATACATGTGCGCATCTATAGTCTTTATTTGAAAGCCATATTTAATGCATTCTACCACTTGGACGACCTAGCTACTTGAGTAAATATATCAGGTACATGGAGATGATATACGCGAAGTTCACTAATAGGTAATTTGGCTACACGTTTCTGAATGAATTTCTAGCAGTTCTAATCAGGATTAGCAACCCTAGTCTGAATTCCGAGCCTAGGATCTAAGGTTCATGTAATTGAATCTATGGGATCTCGGATTTACCTGATGATTTGCAGCGGAAGTATTAGCAGATAATCGAGATCACGAAACGCCTCAAATGCTGCGCCTCTACTGGTATCCACACGCACACAAACTGGACCGCAGGGATGCTAGTGCCTTACAGAGATCTAATTCCTGAGAGGTTTTTTCTATGTTCTGGTGGCTGTCAATTAGGTTATCTGCGAGTTTAGGTCGACCATATATCTTATATATGTCGGCTTAAACCACAACGGAATTAACCAACGATTAAACCAAATTAATCTGATTAATCCGCGAGTGCATCGATCGATGCACTATCTGCAACGATCGATGCTGCCCCAGAACATTGATATCGAATGCATATCACATATGCATTTACTGGATCATTACATTAATGATCAACCTCGTCTTTAACGCCCAGTTTGCTTAGGTGTGTGACCCTGTAGGATCATATAACACTAGCAATGAGTTCTCAACTCATTGATCATAAGTGGCTTCTAGCAAAGCGTTATGACTACCTAGTGTTATGTGATTGTCTCATCTCGACTATACGACTTTCACTTAGAGCAAGTACAATAGATTTCAGGACATTCCCAACAATCTCCCACTTGTACTGGAATCGTCTATTCCTTTAATCCCTTTGTAGCTATATCTCAATCTAGCATAAGGCAAGAACTGTGTCATCCTTATTAAGCTAGATCACGTTTATCGAATCCCGATTTGTACTGATAAGACAAACGACTGACAATCACCTCGTTTGAGCGCGGCCACGCATTTCCATTATCAAATCTTCGACAGGCCCAGAGATATTAAACTCCTGTTATATAGAAGGTACAAATCCCATCTTGTTCCATCCATGTCTCTTTTATATCTCATGATCCGCATAATCAGTGTCTTTATGATCACCAGTTACGGCTGACGTTTGACAAAGTCAAGACGAACCAATCCATATAAGAGAGGACATGATGAACTCAGGTCTAAGGACTACTCTCTTTAGTCGTAATGAGAAACTCTTATGACACTCATATAACATCTTGTAGAGTTCTCATTAACGGGTCAAGTCCGATCATGTGTTCTCTAACACATATCTATGTGATTGACTTTAATACACTTATTAAATGACTCCATGAAACATAGTCATCAGTCACCTCACATGCTAGTCTCACGTGGTTGTTAGTGTCCCATTTTAACAACCTCGACTAGGGACCATTTATAATTTATGTCATTTGTTTCTTATAGGGTTTCATGATCAAGTCACATACTTGATGACCTATAAAATGTCATGAATTACTTTGGGACAATATATATATTTAATTATTCACAATTAAATAATGCTGAAACAATTTCATTAATATAACATAACTAAATTATGTTTTTCGAACATCAAGTCATAACTAAAAACCAAATATAACTCCCACTGAAAACAAGATCATATCTTAAGAAATCTAATGCCTACAGCAGCAGTGTGAAACTCATGCTTAGGCCTTGGGAGGGGCTTGGTCAGCGGATCAGCTACGTTCTCATCAGTCGGGACTCTGCTGATCTTCACATCTCCTATATTCACAATATCACGGATAAGGTGATATCGCCTTTCTATGTGTTTGGATTTCTGGTGTGATCTAGGTTCCTTTGCTTGCGCAATGGCTCCATTGTTGTCACAGTACAAAGCCACTGGCTCAGAAATGCTAGGAATCACACCAAGTTCAGTGATGAACTTCTTGATCCAAACAGCCTCCTTTGCCGCTTCAGAAACAGTGAGGTACTCAGCTTCAGTTGTGGAATCTGCTACAGTGTCCTGCTTGGAACTCTTCCAGCTGACTGCACCGCCATTCAGGCAGAAGATGTAACCAGATTGTGATCGGAAATCATCTTTGTCTGTCTGAAAACTTGCGTCTGTGTAACCACTTACTACCAGCTCATTACTTCCTCCATACACCAAGAATTTATCCTTAGTATTTCTCAAATACTTTAGAATATTCTTGACTGCTGTCCAGTGACTTTCACCTGGATCCGATTGGTATCTACTCGTCATGCTTAAAGTACAAGCAACATCTGGACGAGTACAGAGCATGGCATACATGATGGATCCCAACGCCGAGGCATAGGGAATCCGACTCATGCGATCTCGCTCAGCAGGTGTCTCAGGACATTGCTTCTTGCTGAGACTTATGCCATAAGACATTGGTATGAAGCCCTTCTTGGAATCTTGCATTATGAACCTGTGTAAGACTTTATCGATATAAGTGTCTTGACACAGTCCAATCAACTTGTTTAATCTATCTCTATAGATTCTTATTCCAAGAATATACGCGGCTTCTCCCATGTCTTTCATTGAAAAACAACTTCCGAGCCAAGTCTTGACAGACTGTAACAACGGAACGTCATTTCCGAGAAGAAGTATGTCATCTACATACAACACGAGAAATGCAATTGCGCTCCCACTAGTCTTCTTGTAAACACATGGTTCTTCTTCGCTTCTGATGAAATCAAACTTTTTGACTGCTTCATCAAAACGAAGATTCCAACTCCGAGATGCTTGCTTCAATCCATAAATGGATCGATGAAGTTTGCATACTTTCCTAGCTGCATTTGGATCGATGAAACCTTCGGGTTGTGTCATGTACACATCCTCTTCCAGAATTCCATTAAGGAAAGCTGTTTTCACGTCCATCTGCCAGATCTCATAATCATAATGAGCAGCTGTTGCTAGGAGAATCCGAATGGATTTAAGCATGGCGACAGGTGAATAGGTTTCTTCATAGTCAATACCATGAATTTGTTTGAAACCTTTTGCCACTAGCCTTGCTTTATATATCTGAATATTTCCATCCACATCAATTTTCTTCTTGAAAATCCATTTACACTCAATGGGTCTTGCACCATCGGGTAAATCAACCAAAGTCCATACTTGGTTTTGTGACATGGATTCCATTTCGGATTCAGCGGCTTTCAGCCACTTTTCGGAGTCAGGGCTCATCATCGCTTCTTCAAAATTCGCTGGCTCGTCACTGTCAATGATCAACAAATCATGACAATTGGTTACGAGAAATCCATATCTCTCGGGTTCGTGACGGATCCTTTCGGATCGGCGAATTTCAGGCTCCACAGGCGCCGTCTCTACAACTCTTTGTAGATCCAACTGTTGCTCTTCCTCTACGGGTTGAGCATTTTCCTGTGGTTCTCGAACTTCTTCGAGTTGTACTTTACTCCCACTGTTTCTCTTGGAAAGAAATTCTCTCTCAAGAAAAACGCAGTTCCGAGCAACAAACACTTTGTTCTCGGATTGGTTGTAAAAGTAGTATGCCTTGGTTTCCTTAGGATAACCAACGAAGTAGCATTTATCAGATTTGGGTTCGTGCTTATCTGTAATTAGTCGCTTGACATAAGCTTCGCAACCCCAAATCTTCAGGAAAGACAAACTCGGAACATTTCCAGTCCACATCTCATGTGGTGTCTTTGCAACTGATTTTGACGGAACCCTATTAAGTGTAAACGCAGACGTTTCTAGAGCGTATCCCCAAAAGGATAATGGAAGAGTTGAGAGACTCATCATTGATCGAACCATATCTAATAAAGTCTGATTCCTCCTCTCAGACACGCCATTCCATTGTGGTGTTCCAGGAGAAGTGAGTTGTGAAACAATTCCACAATCTCTCAAATGATCATTGAATTCTTGGCTCAAGTATTCTCCTCCACGATCTGATCGAAGAGCCTTAATACTTTTGCCAAGTTGATTTTGTACTTCATTTTGGAACTCTTTGAACTTTTCAAAGGATTCCGACTTGTGTCTCATTAAATAGACATAGCCATACCTGCTGAAATCATCAGTGAAGGTAATGAAGTATCGAAAATTTCCTCTGGCACTTGTGCTCATTGGGCCGCATACATCTGTATGTATAAGGCCCAATAGGTCACTGGCCCTTTCATTTTGTTTGTTGAAAGGGGTCTTAGTCATTTTGCCCAGTAAACAAGATTCACATTTCTCACATGATTCATAATCAAATGAGCCCAGAAGTCCATCACTATGGAGCTTTTGGATCCGTTTCTCGTTTATGTGGCCCAAACGACAATGCCAAAGAAAAGTCTGATTCGTGTCATTTGATTTGAATCTCTTGGTGTTAATGTTATAGATTGGTGCAGTCTAGTTTAAAACATAAAGCCCATTCTCTAATGGGCTGCTACCATAAACTATATCATTGTAATCAAAAGAACAACATTTATTCTTAATTGAAAACTGATATCCTTCCACATCCAAAATAGGAATGGAAATAATATTTCTGCTTATAGCAGGTACATAGTAGCAATTATTAAGCTTTAAAACCAAACCAGAAGGTAAAGACAAGTTATATGTTCCTACGGCTAATGCAGCAACTCTTGCTCCATTCCCCACGCGCAGGTCCACTTGTCCCTTTTCCAACTTCCTACTGTTGCTTAGGCCCTGCATATTTGTACAAATATGAGCACCACAGCCGGTATCCAATACCCAAGAAGTAGAACCAGAAGTAGTAACATTTACTTCTATAACATAAATACCTGAAGATGAAGTCTCGAAAGTCTTCTTCTTCTTCTTCTTCTCTTCCAAGAATTTGTTGCAATTTCTCTTCCAATGCCCAGGCTCTTTACAGTAATGGCACTTATCAGTCTCAGATGGGCCCGGCTTGGGCTTCGGGGCTGGCGCAGGCGTGTCCTGGTTCTCAACCTGGACTGCCTTGCCCTTTCCCTTTCCTTTGCCAAGTTTCTTAAACTTCTTACCCCCTTGTACCATAAGTACATTAGGAGTGCCCTTCCTGATATTAGGCTCAGTTGTCTTGAGCATGCCATGCAGTTCAGTCAACGTCTTCGTCAAGTTGATCATGTTATAGTTCATAACAAACTGATCATAACTTGACGGCAGTGACTGCAGAATGATGTCAGTAGCCAACTCTTGGCTAATGGGACAATCCAGTCTCCCCAGGTTATCAATATAACCCATCATCTTAATGACATGAGGACTGACCAGACCGTCCTTTGGTAGCTTGCATTCAATGAGAGATTTAACCGTCTGGTATCTCTCAGTTCGTGCTTGCTCCTGAAACATGCTTTTCAGGCTAGTAATCATCTCCACTAGCGATTCCACGTTCTCGTATTGCTTCTGCAAGTCCGAGTTCATGGTAGCCAACATGAGACAATTCACATCGACCACATCATTGGAATACTTATCCCAAGCACTCCTTTCTGCATGTGCAGCATTGGATCTCGGTTTTTCAGGGAGAACAGTTTCCAGGACATAGTCCCTTTTCTCCTGCTTGAGAACAATTCTCAAGTTCTGATACCATTCGAGAAAATTCGATCCATTTAACTTGTCCTTCTCAAGGACGGATCGCTGGGAGAAAGAGTTATTATGAGTGTTAGTCATAGCTGAGAATAAAGAAAGGTAAAGGGTTTAGTTATGATGTTCAAGAAATGAGAAATCTTAACTTTTAAGAAAGCTCGCATTATATTCAAAACAATGTTTCCTCAGATGAATATAATGGTCCAAGACCCATACTTCACTGAACTTGAGTGAGTCACTGGCTATCACCCAAATTTAGCTATCTAGGTAAGCAACAACTTTGCTAGTTATATCCAATATAACTCTTGGTTGTGGATCGACATCTCATGTCCAATCCACCTGATGTCTCTGAGCCCAAAACGATTTTGATGGCCCAGTCAAGTAAACCAATCCTTTCAGTCATGTAATTGTTGATGTCTTGCACTGCAAGTCCATCAACACGATTACCTCTGTCTTACTCATGAAATTGTGGACATCTTGCACTGCAAGTCTATCGCACAATTAAATGGGTCTTGACAGTTGACAGGATTGGAAAGACATCAAGTATCACTTGATATTTGATTGAGGAACAGAATCATACAAAACGTTCAGTTTTATTATGTTTTTAATTCTTATAATTAATTGATTTGTCTTGCTTCGGTTCTGTGATTTCAGGTTCAATAACCCAATCATCCAACCTGGTGTCGACCGACACTACTATAGTGTCGATCGATGCAGGATAACCAAAAGCAATCCGCGATAACCGATCAATCCAATTGATCCGGTTTTGAATACCGGTAAGCGTCGATCGATGCTACGTTAGCATCGGTCGATGCCAACCTAATCAAACCAATCGCAATCAAACCATTCACAGTGTTCGACCATCTTTAACCAAGCTCGATAACCGGTCCAATCTAATTGAACCGATTCATCAATCTCGCGAGGTTTGTGTCGACCGACACAACATTTGTGTCGATCGACACTAGGCGAAAACTGAGTTTTATTTGGGTTTTCGCCCTGTGTCGATCGATGCCGGATTGGCAACGATCGACACCATGCAAAAAACCCTAAATTTTATTCGGGCTTTCGCCCTGCATCGATCGATGCCGGATTGGCATCGATCGACGCCATGCGAGAAAACCCTTAAACGTTTTCGAACAGAACCCTAAACTAGGTTTTCAGGAAAACGAATTTTAGCAAGTTTGTATCAACTATACACAGATTCAGATTCAACCAATCTAATCAACATGCTACAGATTTAATGGAACCCTTAAGCTCTGATACCACTGAATGAATTTCTAGCAGTTCTAATCAGGATTAGCAACCCTAGTCTGAATTCCGAGCCTAGGATCTAAGGTTCATATAATTGAGTCTATGGGATCTCGGATTTACCTGATGATTTGCAGCGGAAGTATTAGCAGATAATCGAGATCACGAAACGCCTCAAATGCTGCGCCTCTACTGGTATCCACACGCACACAAACTGGACCGCAGGGATGCTAGTGCCTTACAGAGATCTAATCTCCTGAGAGGTTTTTTCTATGTTCTGGTGGCTGTCAATTAGGTTAACTGCGAGTTTAGGTCGACCATATATCTTATATATGTCGGCTTAAACCACAACGGAATTAACCAACGATTAAACCGAATTAATCTGATTAATCCGTGAGTGCATCGATCGATGCACTATCTGCAACGATCGATGCTGCCCCAGAACATTGATATCGAATGCATATCACATATGCATTTACTGGATCATTACATTAATGATCAACCTCGTCTTTAACGCCCAGTTTGCTTAGGTGTGTGACCCTGTAGGATCATATAACACTAGCAATGAGTTCTCAACTCATTGATCATAAGTGGCTTCTAGCAAAGCGTTATGACTACTTAGTGTTATGTGATTGTCTCATCTCGACTATACGACTTTCACTTAGAGCAAGTACAATAGATTTCAGGACATTCCCAACAGTTTCACACATTCCAGTAAACTTTTTCTGAACCCGTATGTCAATATGTACGTGGGGAAAAGAGATTTTCCCTCACTGTCAATATGTATGTGTGTCCGAGAACAGAATCGTTCTATATCCAGTCTTGACAAGATGGTGCTTTGGATTTACCCTTCACATTCATAATAGTATTCATGATGTTTTAAAAACATTCTTCTCTATATGCATCAGATCAAGATTATGTCGAAGCTCCCAGAAAATAATTTTCTTGTGCTAGTTATGCCACTTCCATAGCCATGTTCCTACTTTTCGTGACTGTTTCCACCGCATTCCTTTGTTTTCGGTGGATTTACACCTTCCAACCACTCGCAATAAACTTTCTCACCAGTTAAAGACTGAGGTGGTTGTTGTTTTGAGGCGTATTTTCCGTTCAAGAAGTCTTTTTATTCTTCCTTAGTGGATGACCGTGTACCATAAATTTTCGGCGACAATCAAACCAATACGTTTCCTTTGGTGAGGCAAATAAAAATATTTTGTATCTTCCATGAAAATTGGACAAGACAATCTACCATGACTCGTCAATCCTGAGACATCCCATACGCCGGGAAGCTGTTGGAATTGTGTCCAGTAATCTCGGTACTGTCTCTAGAAAGTAAGAGTATGTCAATGATCAGACATAAGTCATATAATACTGGGGGTCATGATGGCTTGCTAGAGTCCGCTCATGATCTATAAGTCTTGGACTTATTGCCTTTATTATATGATCCCATATGGGTCACACGCCTAAGCTAACAGGAAAATGTGTTGGAACGGCTTAGCAGAAGTACGACAAAAGTGCCAGGCATTTGTCGTACTAAGAGAGAAAGATTAATGGGTCTGATTAAATGGGATTTAATCAGATTGGTGTTTTTGGGCCCATAAGCCCAAAAGGGAAAGAGAAGGCTTTTAATAAACTAAAAGCCAAATCTCTTTTCCCCAACCCTAGCCCCCTGCGCCGAAAATCCTCTCTCCCTGCGCCTCCCACCAGCTCGGTCTAGCAGCCGTTTTCTGTGATCGCGTGTGTGAACCTTTGGAGGATTCATCCCTCGGTGTATCTCTCTGATCTCTGACCTGTTCTATTCCTTCCGCTGCAACAAACAGGTAAAAGGTGAGATCATCTAATGTTTCTAATCAAGAGAACCTAGATCTGTATGTTTAGGTTGATATGAATCTGTGAATTACATCAGGATCAACTAAACAGTTCCTACAGTGGTATCAGAGCCATTGGTTCTTAGGATTTCTTGTTTTAGATTCATGTTTAGGTTGTTTAATCTGTTTAGAAGTGTTTTGAATCAACTATTGATAAGATAAAACACTTAAGAAACAAATTTGAATCCTAAACACACTAAAGAAATCGCAAACCGAGCTATATGACTCGGGTTTGTTGATCGGCCGAGAGTTGGCCGGTTGGGTCGGATCATCGGATCGATCGCGTCCCGATCGTGGCTCGTCCCGATCGATAGACGGATCGTGTCCCGATCACGGATCGTCCCGTTCCGCCTCTCTCACGTCCCGACCGTCCCTATGCTTGCTCGATCGCGTGAGGCTTCACGCCGTCCGGATCATGGCTCGCTCGCGAACGACTCGGCCAGCACTGTCCCGAGCATACCGAACGATCGTCCCGATCACGCAACCAAACCGTCCCGATCACGTCTCGGCCAAGCATGATGGCTTGCGGCTTGGACAAGTTACGACCGGTTAGGGTTTTGGGTGTGATGGACCGGTTCGATTTCGGTTAGATGGTTCGGTTCAAAACTTAATTAAAATTGATTCGTTCTGGTTTAATAAACAGATTTTAATAATTTTATTAAATCTGGTTAAACCGGGATAAGAAATCCAATGTCGAAAGAATTATTGGATTTAGTGCCTAAACCAGGAATTTCTAATTTGATTTGGTTGGACCAAATAAATTGAGAAAATCCGGTTTAGTAAATAACCGGTTGACAATTGTGGTCATCGTAGTAATTAAAACTTGGTTAGACCAGTTTTAATGAACCAGACCGGTTATGTCAATTAATTGGACAATTGGGTCATGTCTTGGACATGGACCAATTCTTGGGCCTCGGGCCAAGAAGTTAAAACAATTGGGCCAATTATTTGAGTCTTTCTTCAGATTAATTTAAAATTTATTTTATAAAATTATAAAGTCGATTTTAAATTAAAGTTTCCGAAATTTTGAAATTAGAAAGTTTCTTAAAATAGAAGTTTCTGGATTTGCGGATTTTGGATTTTAAGAAATTTCTAAAGTTAGAAAGTTTCCGTTTTTAGAAAGTTTCCAATTTTAGAAAGTTTCCAAAAATAGTAGGTTCCCAAAAATGGAAAGTTTCCCGAAATAGTAATCTTCTATTTTGGGAATGAATTTTAATAAACCTACGAACCTCAAATAATATCAAGCGTTGGATGTCTTGTCCAGGCTATGTCAGCTGTCAAAGCCCATTCAATTGTATTCATGGCCTTACAGTGTGAGGGTGTCTACTTTTGCATGGGTAAGACGGTTTGTGATTCATAAATGTCATTGGGAGTCCCAGACATTAATGATTACATGACTGTATAGTCTGGTTTTCTTGACTAGGCCATCGGGAGTCCCGGGCCTTGAGACATCAGAGTGAATTGGGCCTCGGGCCCAGATTCACAACCAAGAGTTATGTCACGGATATAATTAGCCGATATAGGGCTTACCGATATAAGCTAAGGTTGTTGACGGCCAGTGGCCCACTTTAATCTTAGTTATATGTGGATCTTGGAATCATTATATTCTATTGAGGGTAACTGATGTTATTGAATATAATGCATGATTAATCATATTATATTTTAATACGAGATTAATCATTTTGAACATTTAACTAATAACCTTTTTATTTATATATTTCAGATATGACTACTACAAGCACACAAAACACATTCTCGATCCGGTCTGTTCTCGAGAAGGAGAAGCTGACTGGAACGAATTTCCTGACGTGGTCAAGGAACTTGAGGCTAGTCCTCAAGCAGGAGAAGAAGGATTATGTCCTTCGTGATCCTCTCCCCGAGAGGTCTCCTGCCAATGCCGCCAGGACTCTGCATAATGCTTGGGAAAAGCATTCGTCAGATGAAAATGATGCTTATTGCCTGATGTTGGTGACAATGACTCCTGAGCTGCAAAAACATTTCGAGAGTGTATTGTCACCCATCGAGATTATGGCAAGCCTGAAATCGCTTTTTCAGGAGCAGGCTAGGACTGAGAGGTTTCAAACAGTTAAGAACCTCTTGGACTGCAAGTTGGCTGCGAATGCGGCAGTGAGTCCTCATGTCTTGAAGATGATGGGTTATCTCGATCATCTTCAGAAACTCGACTGCCCAATCAGCCAGGAACTTGCCTGCGACATCATTCTGCAGTCATTACCTGCAAGCTATGATCAGTTCATTCTGAACTTTAACATGCATGGCTTGAGTAAGACATTGCCTGAGCTTCACGGAATGCTCAAGACTGCGGAGCCCAATTTGAGGAAAACCGCCAAGGACCCAAATGTGCTTATGGTGCAGAAGGGCAAGGGGTTTAAGAAATCCTCTGCTAAGGATAAGGGAAAGGTCAAGGCTGTCCAAGTCGCGGACAAGGACACGCCAAAGCCCAAGCCCAAGTCCAAGGCTGGGCCAACTGACATATGCAGGTTCTGTAAAGAACCAGGGCATTGGAGGAGAGAATGTAAGAAATTCCAAGAAGGTCTAAAGGAATTGAAGAAGAAGACTCTCGAGACTTCTTCGACAGGTATTTTTGTTATAGAAGTTAATACAACTACTTCTGATAATACCTCATGGGTTATGGATACTGGTTGTGGGGCTCATATTTGTACTAATATGCAGGCACTCAGCAACAGTAGAAGGCTGAAGCAAGGACAAGTGGAGCTACGAGTTGGGAATGGAGCGAAAGTTCCAGCACTAGCTGTAGGCACATACTTGTTGTCTTTACCTTCGGGATTGATTTTAGAACTCAATAATTGTTATTTTGTACCTGCTATAAGCAGAAATATTATTTCAATTTCTTTGTTGGATTTGGAAGGTTATGATTTTTCAGTTAAGAATAAATTATGTTCCTTCAATCGCAACAATTTGTTCTATGGTTCTGCCCCTCTTACGAATGGGCTTTACATACTCGATCAATCCGCGCCAATATATAACATTAATACAAAACGGTTTAAGCCTAATGAGGAAAACCGAACGTTTCTATGGCATTGTCGTTTAGGGCACATCAGCGAGAAACGCATCAAGAGGCTCCATTCAAATGGACTTCTTGGCTCATTTGACTTTGAGTCATGTGAGAAATGCGAATCATGCATGATGGGCAAAATGACACGGGCCCCCTTTAATAAACCTAACGAGAGGGCCAGTGACTTATTGGGCCTGATACACCCTGATGTGTGTGGCCCAATGTCCACAAATGCAAGAGGAAACTATCAGTACTTCATTACCTTCACTGATGATTTCAGTAGGTATGGATATGTTTATTTGATGAAACATAAGTCTGAATCTTTTGAGAAGTTCAGAGAATTCCAAAATGAAGTACAGAACCAACTTGGCAAAAGCATTAAGGCTCTTCGGTCCGACCGAGGAGGAGAATACTTAAGCCAAGAATTCAGTGATCATCTGAGAGAGTGTGGGATCGTATCCCAACTCACTCCTCCTGGAACACCTCAATGGAATGGTGTGTCTGAGAGGAGAAATCGGACCTTATTAGATATGGTTCGATCTATGATGAGTCACACAGACCTTCCAATATCCCTTTGGGGATATGCTCTGCTAACAGCAGTGTTCACTCTAAATAGAGCGCCATCAAAAGCAGTAGCAAAGACACCATATGAATTATGGACTGGAGAAGCTCCAGTGCTGTCTTATCTCAGAATTTGGGGTTGTGAAGCCTACGTCAAGAGATTGATCTCAGACAAGCTTACACCAAAATCTGACAAATGCTACTTCATTGGTTATCCACGGGAAACCAAGGCTTATTACTTCTATATACGTTCCGAGAACAAGATCTTTGTTGCCCGGGATTGTAACTTTCTTGAGAGGGAGTTTCTCTCTAAGAAAGACAGTGGGAGTAAGGTACTGCTTGAAGAAATTCAAGATGAACAGGATACTGCTCAACCTAATGAGGAAGAGCAGGACGAGGCCCTACAAGAAATTGTAGAGCCTGAACCTGTAGTACCTGAAGTTCGAAGATCCGGGAGGATCCGTCACGAACCCGAGAGATATCAAGGATTCCTCGTGACTGACTGTCATGATCTTCTGATCATTGATGGTGATGAACCATCGAACTTCAATCAAGCCATGATGGGCCCAGATTCCTCTAAGTGGCGTAAAGCCACTGATTCCGAAATGGACTCCATGTCGGTCAACCAAGTATTTTCGTTGGTTGACTTGCCTGCTGGTGTAAAAGCCATCGAGTGCAAATGGATCTTCAAGAAGAAGATTGACGTGGATGGAAATGTCCAGATTTATAAAGCCAGGTTGGTGGCAAAAGGTTTCAGACAAGTTCACGGTGTGGATTACGATGAAACCTATTCACCAGTGGCTATGATGAAATCTATTCGGATTCTACTAGCAACTGCAGCTTTTCATGATTATGAAATTTGGCAGATGGACGTGAAAACCGCCTTCCTGAATGGTATTCTGGAAGAGGATGTGTATATGACACAACCTGACGGTTACATAGATCCGAAGAATGCTGGGAAAGTATGCAAGCTTCATAAATCCATTTATGGATTGAAGCAAGCATCGAGGAGCTGGAATCTTCGTTTTGATGAAGCGATAAAGCAATTTGACTTCATCAGAAACGAAGAAGAACAATGCGTGTATAAGAAAACTAGTGGGAGCAAGATAGTATTTCTTATTCTGTATGTCGATGACATACTGCTTCTCGGAAACGACGTTCCAATGCTGAAGTCTGTAAAGGACTGGCTTGGAAGTTGTTTTTCCATGAAAGACATGGGTGAAGCCGCATACGTTCTTGGAATTAGGATCTATCGGGATAGACCTAAGAGGCTGATGGGCTTGTGTCAAGACTCATACATTGACAAAGTCCTACAAAGATTCAGCATGAAAGATTCCAAGAAGGGCTTCACGCCAATGGTGCATGGCACAACGCTAAGCAAGAAGCAGAGCCCTACGTCGGCTGCTGAGCTTGAGCGCATGAAGAATATTCCTTATGCATCTGTTGGAATTGTGTCCAGTAATCTCGGTACTGTCTCTAGAAAGTAAGAGTATGTCAAAGATCAGACATAAGTCATATAATACTGGGGATCATGATGGCTTGCTAGAGTCCGCTCATGATCTATAAGTCTTGGACTTATTGCCTTTATTATATGATCCCATATGGGTCACACGCCTAAGCTAACAGGAAAACGTGTAGGAACGTTTTAGCAGGAGTACGGTAAAAGTGCTAGGCATTTACTGTACTTAGAGAGAATAAAAGGTTTGGCAACTGTGTGTCGATCGATGCATACAATGCATCGATCGATGCAGTGCGCAAACACCGACGAGTTAATTGGTATTTGGGCCAAATGGCCCAAACGGAACCGGACAAGTTTTATAAATAAAACTCGAGTTCAGAACCAAAATAACCCTAATCTGAGCCGTCAACTCTCTCTCTCCCCTGCGCCGGTTTCTCCCAGTGGCCTAGCAGCCTGCTTCCTGATTGGTGTGCGTGTGTGAACCTCTGGAGGAGTTATCTCTCGGTGGCTCTCTGATCTCTGACCTGTTCTTCATATTTCCGCTGCATAAAAGGTAACTGGTGAGATCTATATTGTTTCTATTCAAGAGAACCTAGATCTGGCATGTTTAGGATCAAGTAATCTGATGAATTGAATCAGGATTAACAACCAAGAGATCCTTCAGTGGTATCAGAGCCATTGGTTCTGGTTTTTCTTGTTTAGATTCTGTTTAGAATTGTTTCCTTGTTTAAGAAGTGTTTTGAATCAACTACTGATAAGATAAATCACTTAAGCAACAAGGAATTGAAACCTAAACACATTTGAAATCGCAAAAATCCAAGCTATATTGATTTGGAAGAATGCGATTTTCATTAAGAAGTATCGGCTGTGATCGCGATGCATCGATCGATGCGATCGCATGATCGGTCGATGCAACCACGAGAGATCGCATTGCATCGATCGATGCAATGTAAGGATCGATCGTTGCAGTCGCGAGAGATTGACCGCGATCGCATGGATCGTTCAAACGATCGCATGGATCTCGCGAGAATCTCTCGGCCAAACCTGATAACCGTTCGTGCATGCGTGAGAGCATCGATCGATGCAGGATCGATGAACGATTAATTAAACGTCTCGGTTTAATAAACAGATTTAATAATTTTATTAAGTCTGGTTAAACCGGGATAAGAAATCCAATGTCGAAAGAATTATTGGATTTAGTGCCTAAACCAGGATTTTCTAATTTGATTTGGTTGGACCAAATAAATTGAGAAAATCCGGTTTAGTAAATAACCGGTTGACAATTGTGGTCATCGTAGTAATTAAAATTTGGTTAGACCAATTTTAATGAACCAGACCGGTTATGTCATTTAATTGGACAATTGGGTCATGTCTTGGACATGGACCAGTTCTTGGGCCTCGGGCCAAGAAGTTAAAACAATTGGGCCAGTTATTTGAGTCTTTCTTCAGATCAATTTAAAATTTATTTTATAAAATTATAAAGTCAATTTTAAATTAAAGTTTCCGAAATTTTGAAATTAGAAAGTTTCTTAAATTAGAAGTTTCTGGATTTGCGGGTTTTGGATTTTAAAGAAATTTCTAAAGTTAGAAAGTTTCCGGTTTTAGAAAGTTTCCAATTTTAGAAAGTTTCCAAAAATAGTAGGTTTCCAAAAATGAAAAGTTTCCCGAAATAGTAATCTTCTATTTTGGGAATGATTTTTTTAAATAAACCTACGAACCTCAAATAATATCAAGCGTTGGATGTCTTGTCCATTCTATGTCAGCTGTCGAAGCCCATTCAATTGTATTCACGGCCTTACAGTGTGAGGGTGTCTGCTTTTGCGTGGATAAGACGGTTTGTGATTCATAAATGTCATTGGGAGTCCCAGACATTAATGATTACATGACTGTATAGTCTGGTTTTCTTGACTGGGCCATCGGGAGTCCCGGGCCTTGAGACATCAGAGTGGATTGGGCCTCGGGCCCAGATTCACAACCAAGAGTTATATCACGGATATAATTAGCCGATATAGGGCTTACCGATATAAGCTAAGGTTTAGTGACGGCCAGTGGCCCACTTTAATCTTAGTTATATGTGGATCTTGGAATCATTATATTCTATTGAGGGTAACTGATGTTATTGAATATAATGCGTGATTAATCATATTAAATTTTAATACGAGATTAGTCATTTTGAACATAATAACTAATAACCTTTTTATTTATATATTTCAGATATGACTACTACAAGCACACAAAACACATTCTCGATCCGGTCTGTTCTCGAGAAGGAGAAGCTGACTGGAACGAACTTCCTGACATGGTCAAGGAACTTGAGGCTGGTCCTCAAGCAGGAGAAGAAGGATTATGTCCTTCGAGATCCCCTCCCCGAGAGGCCTCTTGCCAATGCTGCCAGGACTCTGCACAATGCTTGGGAAAAGCATTCGTCAGATGAAAATGATGTCTATTGCCTGATGTTGGTGACAATGACTCCTGAGCTGCAAAAACAGTTCGAAAGTGTATTGTCTCCCATCGAGATAATGGCAAGCCTGAAATCGCTTTTTCAGGAGCAGGCTAGGACTGAGAGGTTCCAGACAGTTAAGAACCTCTTGGACTGTAAGTTGGCTGCGAATGCGGCAGTGAGTCCTCATGTCTTGAAGATGATGGGTTATCTCGATCATCTTCAGAAACTCGACTGCCCAATCAGCCAGGAACTTGCCTGCGACATCATTCTGCAGTCTTTACCTGCAAGCTATGATCAGTTCATTCTGAACTTTAACATGCATGGCTTGAGTAAGACACTACCTGAGCTTCACGGAATGCTCAAGACTGCAGAGCCCAACTTGAGGAAAACCGCCAAGGACCCCAATGTGCTTATGGTGCAAAAGGGCAAGGGGTTTAAGAAATCCTCTGCTAAGGATAAGGGAGCGGCCAAGGCTGTCCAAGTCGCGGACAAGGACACGCCAAAGCCCAAGCCCAAATCCAAGGCTGGGCCTACTGACATGTGCAGGTTCTGCAAGGAACTGGGGCATTGGAGAAGAGATTGTAAGAAATTCCAGGAAGGTCTAAAGGAATTGAAGAAGAAGACTTTCGAGACTTCTTCATCAGGTATTTTTGTTATAGAAGTTAATACAACTACTTCTGATAATACCTCATGGGTCATGGATACTGGTTGTGGGGCTCATATTTGTACTAATATGCAGGCACTCAGCAACAGTAGAAGGCTGAAGCAAGGACAAGTGGAGCTACGAGTTGGGAATGGAGCGAAAGTTTCAGCACTAGCTGTAGGCACATACTTGTTGTCTTTACCTTCGGGATTGATTTTAGAACTGAATAATTGTTATTTTGTACCTGCTATAAGCAGAAATATTATTTCAATTTCTTTGTTGGATTTGGAAGGTTATGATTTTTCAGTTAAGAATAAATTATGTTCCTTCAATCGCAACAATTTGTTCTATGGTTCTGCCCCTCTTACGAATGGGCTTTACATACTCGATCAATCCGCGCCAATTTATAACATTAATACAAAACGGTTTAAACCTAATGAGGAAAACCGAACGTTTCTATGGCATTGTCGTTTAGGGCACATCAGCGAGAAACGCATCAAGAGGCTCCATTCGAATGGACTTCTTGGCTCATTTGACTTTGAGTCATGTGAGAAATGCGAATCCTGCATGATGGGCAAAATGACACGGGCCCCCTTTAATAAACCTAACGAGAGGGCCAGTGACTTATTGGGCCTGATACACACTGATGTGTGTGGCCCAATGTCCACAAATGCAAGAGGAAACTATCAGTACTTCATTACCTTCACTGATGATTTCAGTAGGTATGGATATGTTTATTTGATGAAACATAAGTCTGAATCTTTTGAAAAGTTCAGAGAATTCCAAAATGAAGTACAGAACCAACTTGGCAAAAGCATTAAGGCTCTTCGGTCCGACCGAGGAGGAGAATACTTAAGCCAGGAATTTAGTGATCATCTGAGAGAGTGTGGGATCGTATCCCAACTCACTCCTCCTGGAACACCTCAATGGAATGGTGTGTCTGAGAGGAGAAATCGGACCTTATTAGATATGGTTCGATCTATGATGAGTCACACAGACCTTCCAATATCCCTTTGGGGATATGCTCTGCTAACAGCAGTGTTCACTCTAAATAGAGCGCCATCAAAAGCAGTAGCAAAGACACCATATAAATTATGGACTGGAGAAGCTCCAGTGCTGTCTTATCTAAGAATTTGGGGTTGTGAAGCCTATGTTAAGAGATTAATCTCAGATAAGCTTACACCAAAATCTGATAAATGCTACTTCATTGGTTATCCACGGGAAACCAAGGCTTATTACTTCTATCTACGTTCCGAGAACAAGATCTTTGTTGCCCGGGATTGTAACTTTCTTGAGAGGGAGTTTCTCTCTAAGAAAGACAGTGGGAGTAAGGTACTGCTTGAAGAAATTCAAGATGAACAGGATACTGCTCAACCTAATGAGGAAGAGCAGGAGGAGGCCCTACAAGAAATTGTAGAGCCTGAACCTGTGGTACCTGAAGTTCGAAGATCCGGGAGGATCCGTCACGAACCCGAGAGATATCAAGGATTCCTCGTGACTGACTGTCATGATCTTTTGATCATTGATGGTGATGAACCATCGAACTTCAATCAAGCCATGATGGGCCCAGATTCCTCTAAGTGGCGCAAGGCCACTGATTCCGAAATGGACTCCATGTCGGTCAACCAAGTGTTTTCGTTGGTTGACTTACCCGCTGGTGTAAAAGCCATCGAGTGCAAATGGATCTTCAAGAAGAAGATTGACGTGGATGGAAATGTCCAGATTTATAAAGCCAGGTTGGTGGCAAAAGGTTTCAGACAAGTTCACGGTGTGGACTACGATGAAACCTATTCACCAGTGGCTATGATGAAATCTATTCGGATTCTACTAGCAACTGCAGCTTTTCATGATTATGAAATTTGGCAGATGGACGTGAAAACCGCCTTCCTGAATGGTATTCTGGAAGAGGATGTGTATATGACACAACCTGACGGTTACATAGATCCGAAGAATGCTGGGAAAGTATGCAAGCTTCATAAATCCATTTATGGATTGAAGCAAGCATCGAGGAGCTGGAATCTTCGCTTTGATGAAGCGATCAAGCAATTTGACTTCATCAGAAACGAAGAAGAACAATGCGTGTATAAGAAATCTAGTGGGAGCAAGATTGTATTTCTTATTCTGTATGTCGATGACATACTACTTCTCGGAAACGACGTTCCAATGCTGAAGTCTGTAAAGGACTGGCTTGGAAGTTGTTTTTCCATGAAAGACATGGGTGAAGCCGCATACGTTCTTGGAATTAGGATCTATCGGGATAGACCTAAGAGGCTGATAGGCTTGTGTCAAGACTCATACATTGACAAAGTCCTACAAAGATTCAGCATGAAAGATTCCAAGAAGGGCTTCACGCCAATGGTACATGGCACAACGCTAAGCAAGAAGCAGAGCCCTACGTCGGCTGCTGAGCTTGAGCGCATGAAGAATATTCCTTATGCATCTGCAATAGGATCTGTCATGTATGCCATGATCTGTACTCGTCCTGATGTTGCTTATGCATTGAGCATGACGAGTAGATACCAGTCAAATCCAGGTGAAAACCATTGGATTGCCGTAAAGAATATCTTGAAGTATCTAAGACATACTAAGGATAAGTTCTTGGTGTACGGTGGAAGTGATGTGCTTAAAGTCAGTGGATTCACGGACGCAAGTTTCCAGACAGACACAGATGATTTCCGGTCACAGTCCGGTTATGTCTTTTGTCTGAATGGCGGTGCAGTAAGCTGGAGAAGCTCCAAGCAGGACACCGTTGCTGATTCCACTACAGAAGCTGAATATATCGCCGCCTCAGAAGCAGCGAAGGAAGCTGTTTGGATACGAAAGTTCATTATGGAACTAGGTGTGATACCAGATGCGGCTGAGCCTCTGGCGCTATTTTGTGACAACAATGGTGCTATAGCTCAGGCAAAGGAACCAAGATCACACCAGAAATCCAAGCATGTTCAAAGAAGATATCACTTGATACGTGACATCGTTAATAGAAAGGAAGTCAAGATCAGCCGAGTTCCGACAGATGATAATGTCGCTGATCCGTTGACAAAGCCACTCCCAAGGCCTAAGCTCGAGTTCCTGACTGAAGCTGTAGGCATTAGAAACATTGAAATGTAATCTAAATTCGAGTGGGAGTTTTGTGAGCTTTATTTTAGTTATTTGATATGTTCTTGTAAAACATTATTTTATGTTTTAATGAAATTATTATTTCAAGATTATTTTAACTGTGATGAAATAATCGTTCCAAAATGATATGAAGCATTTTATAGGTCATCGAAGTAAGTGACTTGATCTTGAGTCATCAAAGTCATTTAGCTTGATCATGAGACCCTATATTTGATAAATGTTTTATATCATCCCGTCCCCAGTCGAAGGTTGTTGAAATTGGAACATCAACAACCGAGTGAGACTGGATTGGTACGTGACTTATGACAAAGTCTCAGTGTGTCATAGATGCGCGGCATCAAAGTCAGTACATAGGTGTATGTTTGGGAACATACGACCGGACAAGACCCGCCTATAAGAACTCTTCAGGATATTTATATCTGTGTCATAAGAGATTCTTACTACGACTATAGAGTATAGTCCTTAGACCTGAGTTCGCATGCATGTGACTGCACATGGACTGATGCACTTTGATCATTGTCTAACGCTATCGTTCTGCGATAGTTATAAGGACCTTGTTTGGGTACATTATGAAATGAGTAGTTTACAGTGATGGAACAAGATGGGATTTCTCCCTCCAATATAAATGGAGTGAATATCTCTAGGCCAATCGGAGATTTGAATACTGGAAAACGCATGGCCATGCTCAAACGGACTTTCCCGAGTCGTTTGGATTGTCAGTATCAAATCAGAGTCCGATGAACAAGATTAGGCTTTATAAGGATGACACCAATCTTGCCTTATGACTAATCGAGATATTGAGACAAAAGGATTATGAATACAGAGAGATTCCAGTACAAGTGGGAGATTGTTGGAATTGTGTCCAGTAATCTCGGTACTGTCTCTAGAAAGTAAGAGTATGTCAAAGATCAGACATAAGTCATATAATACTGGGGATCATGATGGCTTGCTAGAGTCCGCTCATGATCTATAAGTCTTGGACTTATTGCCTTTATTATATGATCCCATATGGGTCACACGCCTAAGCTAACAGGAAAACGTGTAGGAACGTTTTAGCAGGAGTACGGTAAAAGTGCTAGGCATTTACTGTACTTAGAGAGAATAAAAGGTTTGGCAACTGTGTGTCGATCGATGCATACAATGCATCGATCGATGCAGTGCGCAAACACCGACGAGTTAATTGGTATTTGGGCCAAATGGCCCAAACGGAACCGGACAAGTTTTATAAATAAAACTCGAGTTCAGAACCAAAATAACCCTAATCTGAGCCGTCAACTCTCTCTCTCCCCTGCGCCGGTTTCTCCCAGTGGCCTAGCAGCCTGCTTCCTGATTGGTGTGCGTGTGTGAACCTCTGGAGGAGTTATCTCTCGGTGGCTCTCTGATCTCTGACCTGTTCTTCATATTTCCGCTGCATAAAAGGTAACAGGTGAGATCTATATTGTTTCTATTCAAGAGAACCTAGATCTGGCATGTTTAGGATCAAGTAATCTGATGAATTGAATCAGGATTAACAACCAAGAGATCCTTCAGCATCTGCAATAGGATCTGTCATGTATGCCATGATCTGTACTCGTCCTGATGTTGCTTATGCATTGAGCATGACGAGTAGATACCAGTCAAATCCAGGTGAAAACCATTGGATTGCCGTAAAGAATATCTTGAAGTATCTAAGACATACTAAGGATAAGTTCTTGGTGTACGGTGGAAGTGATGTGCTTAAAGTCAGTGGATTCACGGACGCAAGTTTCCAGACAGACACAGATGATTTCCGGTCACAGTCCGGTTATGTCTTTTGTCTGAATGGCGGTGCAGTAAGTTGGAGAAGCTCCAAGCAGGACACCGTTGCTGATTCCACTACAGAAGCTGAATATATCGCCGCCTCAGAAGCAGCGAAGGAAGCTGTTTGGATACGAAAGTTCATTATGGAACTAGGTGTGATACCAGATGCGGCTGAGCCTCTGGCACTGTTTTGTGACAACAATGGTGCTATAGCTCAGGCAAAGGAACCAAGATCACACCAGAAATCCAAGCATGTTCAAAGAAGATTTCACTTGATACGTGACATCGTAAATAGAAAGGAAGTCAAGATCAGCCGAGTTCCGACAGATGATAATGTCGTTGATCCGTTGACAAAGCCACTCCCAAGGCCTAAGCTCGAGTTCCTGACTGAAGCTGTAGTCATTAGAAACATTGAAATGTAATCTAAATTTGAGTGGGAGTTTTGTGAGCTTTATTTTAGTTATTTGATATGTTCTTGTAAAACATTATTTTATGTTTTAATGAAATTATTATTTCAAGATTATTTTAACTGTGATGAAATAATCGTTCCAAAATGATATGAAGCATTTTATAGGTCATCGAAGTAAGTGACTTGATCTTGAGTCATCAAAGTCATTTAGCTTGATCATGAGACCCTATATTTGATAAACGTTTTATATCATCCTGTCCCTAGTCGAAGGTTGTTGAAACTGGAACACCAACAACCGTGTGAGACTGGATTGGTACGTGACTTATGACAAAGTCTCAGTGTGTCATAGATGCGCGGCATCAAAGTCAGTACATAGGTGTATGTTGGGAACATACGACCGGACAAGACCCGCTTATAAGAACTCTTCAGGATATTTATATCTGTGTCATAAGAGATTCTTACTACGACTATAGAGTATAGTCCTTAGACCTGAGTTCACATGCATGTGACTGCCCATGGACTGATGTACTTTGATCATCGTCTAACGCTATCGTTATGCGATAGTTATAAGGACCTTGTTTGGGTACATTATGAAATGAGTAGTTTACAGTGATGGAACAAGACGGGATTTGTCCCTCCAATATAAATGGAGTAAATATCTCTAGGCCAATCGGAGATTTGAATACTGGAAAATGCATGGCCATGCTCAAACGGACTTTCCCGAGTCGTTTGGATTGTCAGTATCAAATCAGAGTCCGATGAACAAGATTAGGCTTTATAAGGATGACACCAATCTTGCCTTATGACTAATCGAGATATTGCGACAAAAGGATTATGAATACAGAGAGATTCCAGTACAAGTGGGAGATTGTTGGAATTGTGTCCAGTAATCTCGGTACTGTCTCTAGAAAGTAAGAGTATGTCAATGATCAGACATAAGTCATATAATACTGGGGGTCATGATGGCTTGCTAGAGTCCGCTCATTATCTATAAGTCTTGGACTTATTGCCTTTATTATATGATCCCATATGGGTCACACGCCTAAGCTAACAGGAAAATGTGTTGGAACGGCTTAGCAGAAGTACGACAAAAGTGCCAGGCATTTGTCGTACTAAGAGAGAAAGATTAATGGGTCTGATTAAATGGGATTTAATCAGATTGGTGTTTTTGGGCCCATAAGCCCAAAAGGGAAAGAGAAGGCTTTTAATAAACTAAAAGCCAAATCTCTTTTCCCCAACCCTAGCCCCCTGCGCCGAAAATCCTCTCTCCCTGCGCCTCCCACCAGCTCGGTCTAGCAGCCGTTTTCTGTGATCGCGTGTGTGAACCTTTGGAGGATTCATCCCTCGGTGTATCTCTCTGATCTCTGACATGTTCTATTCCTTCCGCTGCAACAAACAGGTAAAAGGTGAGATCATCTAATGTTTCTAATCAAGAGAACCTAGATCTGTATGTTTAGGTTGATATGAATCTGTGAATTACATCAGGATCAACTAAACAGTTCCTACAGAAGCCTCTTATCGTCCACAACAACACTTCTTTTAGATTAAAACTTTCATTCAAGGACACATCATATGCATCAACTCACGAGATCACAATTCTTTTAATTCCTCAATCAGAGGTAAGAGGAAGATATAGAGACTAGCGCGCGGATGATTTTTCCCAGAATTCAAAATTGTAAGAAACAAGTATTTTGTATTCATGCACATATAAGAGGGTAAATTATATGGAGTCAAGATCACAGAGCACAAAGAACGATTACGAGACATGCCAAATGGATTGAAATCAATTGTACATAATCCAAGATAAATGTTACATATTCTTGGGATAACCGAGGATATTGATCTTGAAAATATTTCAACTCCGCTGCATCAGACGGATGACACATTTCTCCCTCCTTTGCTTGGTGCTCGGCAAGCCATCTCATTTCCGCTACAATCTTCTCACTTTGATACATTATCTTCAGTCTGTCAGCGATTGGTAGATACCAAATATGACTATATGGTACATTGGTTCTACTTTTCTCTTGTTAGGATTTTATCTTGGTGCCTCACAAAACAGACACTTATCTTCCTTTTCGTCTTCTTTCCAAAAGATCATACAATTGTTAATACAAACATCAATTGTATAATAGGAGAGGCCTAAATTGTGCATCAATTTCTTTGTCTCGTAATGTGAACCAGTTGCTTGATTTCCTTCTGGTAAATACTTTTTCAACATTTCCCATATCGAATCCACAAACTTTTCACTCATATTATGACCTGCCTTATTTTTCAAGACCCGAGCAGCTAAGGATGATTGCAAGTGACCTTCACGACAACCATCATATAATAGATTATCGCTCCTTCTAACATGTCATAATTTTTTTTAGTGATTACGTAAATGTTCTTCAACATTACAATCCTGATGATAGCTATCAAAACTCACGTTATCACGAAATGCATGATTCACCATATCCACATATATCTTCTACTACATTACCAACATCATTCCCACTTATATGTGTCCTAAGAACATAAATCATTCCTAAATCCATATCGATTTCTTCTCCATGCTTATATCAAACGTAATAATCATGCATAAATCTTCTACAATACAGATGACTCCAAATTCTTTTTCCGAGGTTTCCGGTTTTTCGTTCTGGCAAACAATGCAAGGACAGTGAAACTTACCGCAATTACTCTGCGCTAGAGGATGATTATTTAAAAATTGCATTAATTTTTCCACCCCCATTTTGTAGGCTGCCGAGAAATTTCATGTCGCTTCATCGAACCTCCTATACATCCACTTCTAGAAATGAAAAAGAAGAAAGTGATGGATTTCGATTATGTAGACATTTTAGGCAAGTACATTAGTGACTACCATTTATGGTCATAAATGCATGTCGCATAAAACCGGTACACCCAACCACAACACGAAAAAGTGTTTTTCACAGGTAATATACGACAGATACTCGACTACTTTTCGACCCACTGGTAGAGGTAAGATACAACTTCTAGACGACTCTCCAGGTTTGTTTTTGGAAATTTTCCCACGAGTAGTCATAACTTAGTCATCTAATTGAAAATGACCATAATTTTAAATTAAAATGACGTTAGTAAGAAACAAAGTACACATATATACTTACTTAGGTTATTGTTCACACGCCAAAACCTCAAAACCCCCAATAGAGTACATGAATTCATAAAACTTCGTAAGATCTGTACTTCCATATTATAAACCACAAAGAATTTTTGGACGTACTTCCATATTTTATAGTTGTTAATCAAGCATACATGTTCATCACCGAGGATAACATGACATTGAAGATAATTTGGAGAAACATTTGTAATCCATTTCCAAATAATCTTAAGCCTACATACCCATTCCTTTTTAAAATTATCGACATACCATAACAAAGATAAATTTTCCATATGTTATGTTTGGATTTTTAGATTTTTTGTGTGTTTTTTTGCTTATGAATGAGTCGAACAATACACATAGAACATAAATGAGATGAATTGGTTGGTGTGAAATATTATTACCGGTTTTACGATGGTATAAAAAAATACTTAGTCGTAACCTAATTTATTTATTGCGTTTATATGTACTTACAATTTTAAGGAAATTGAATAATATCGGTCGAGAATTGTAAGCGTCGTTCCGTCTGAAAACTGTCATTGCTCCCCTATTTCTAAAATAGATATGTGAGTAAGTATAATTATTATATATATAAATGACTAATTTGAACTACTAAATAACATAGTTTAAGCCATTAACAACAAAGATTAATCTCAAATACCAAGAAAACCAAAATTAAAACAAAAAACGTTAAAGAAAAATTACATAGATTTATCCATTAACACCAGCAGCATGATGAATGATGTTAGTTGGGACTTAGTTGTAGGAAATATATATAATTACTACAGCCAAAGACAACCCAAAAGTTGAATTGTCTCTATAAATAAACTTTGGTGGTTGCATCAAACTCTCTAATATTGAACAAAATATATTATTTGTTCAAAATTCTTCTTGCCTAATTTTCATCTCTTCATTACCAAATTCGTAATGGATTACATTCCCAGTGATGTTCTTTCAAAAATTCTGTTTGATATCATTGATCATGAACAAGGTTTACGCTATTTTCTAAGGGCGGAGACAACATGTAAGGCACTGCAAAGCATCGGACAAAGTCAAGATTTCTACAAGTCAATCGATTTATACTACGGGTATATTAACTTAAATGTCTTTGTTTTCCCACATCATTATAAACAAAATTTCGTCGATAGATGTCCTAATCCGGAAACCCTTTAGCTCTTCTCCTCCGAGATATGTGTTGTTTTATTTATAGCGACCGGATGGTTGAAGGAGATGAAATGATCAAGAGATCGGCAGATAGCCGATGGGAGACAGATTTACGCGTGCTCCATGCTCTTGTGTGTTTTTTATGGAGATGGAGAAGTATTGAACCGTGGATATTTCATCGACCGTAAACTTGCCACTCGAATACGTATGAAGATAACTAGGAGGGATAGTCTTGTATGGCCAGAAACGCCATCTGCTATGTTCTTTGAGAAGAAAGCGAGTGTAGATATCAATGGCTTTATATCTGCATGTTTGCTCCGATAACAACTTGGAAGGGTTGGTGGAACTTTGGTTTCAAGGGTTCAAACATGTGCGATAGATGCTTTTGGACCGTAGAGTCACTATTTTACTTCAGACTCATCATGAATAATTTCAGAATTTGGCCATGTTTAGGTTCTTGAATATCCTTCATATTCTAATTATTTTTAGCATTGGTTAGATTGTGTTAAAATACTATAAATATTATATGATTTCTTAATTTATGTGAAAATTTTAAATAGAAGGAATATGTATATGCATCATTTTTGAGTACATTGCGACTACTTTGCTACTATTTTATGAATGAATAACGACTTTTGTAGATTAATATGAACATCAAGATGTGTCTATGGTCAGTTTGGTCAGTTTGGTCATGTTATTACTTCTTTTCAATTAGTGCCAACATTTTGCAAATAGGTGAGATGATTAAACGGAGATGACATATACCTAATTTAATTTTCAACAATCGATGCAAGTAACATCGGTTTTTTTTTTACAAATTCTGAACTGGAATAAATAACGACTCAACATTATATATCGTTACCTAACGAAATAGATTCATCATATACATATACTTACTCCAGCCGAAGATGCACGGTAACACATGCATATTATGTAATAATTAATAGTAACATAAATATTATTTAATTTTATGGAAAACCAAAAGGTTGCATCTTCTCTATAAATGAACTTATGTGGTTGCATTCTAAATGATATCGATCTCAAATACTCTATAATATTATTTGTTAAATTTCTCCTTTGCCTATTTCAATCTTTTCTTACGAAAATCGTAATGGATTACCTTCCTAGTGATGTCCTAAAAAATTCCATCTTGACGTCAGTGACGATGACCAAGATATACACTATTTGGCTCGGGCAAAGGCAACATGCACGGCGCTGCGAAACGTCGGAGAAAGCTCATATTTCTATAAGTCGTCAATCTATACTTCTCCAACATTAATGTATGTATATGTTGCCTCCCACCTTTGGTTAAATCCAAATTCGCCAACAAATGTCTGGAATCCGAAAACCATTATGCTCTTCTCCTCAGAGATATGTGTCTTTTAGTACATTGCGACTCTTGGGTCGACAAATCGTCGATCCAGCAACTGGATGGTTAAAGGAGAAGCTATGATCAAGAGATCGGCAGACAGTCGATGGGAGACGGGGATATACACGTATTCCATGTTCTTGAAAGTTTTTTATGGAGATGGAGAAGTTCTTAACTGTGGGTACATCATCGAGCATGAATTTGCAACTCGAATATGTGTTAAGATAACTTTGAGACCTAGGTATGGAAGTTTAGACAGACGGTGTGCACTGTTCTATGAGAAGCGAGGAAGTGTAATATCTTCAGGCTTTATAGATGTGAATGTGCTCCATTAAAGACTTGGTTGGCTTGGTGGGACTATGGTTTCAAAAGTACAAACATGTGCAATACATGATTTTGGACCCTTGAGTCACTATTCTTCTTCTCAATCATGAATGATAATTTTTGAATTTGGCAATGTTATCTTCATGAAGATCCCTAATTGTTTGTTATATGAAGTAGATTATGTTACAATCGACTTTTCAAGTATTGTATACATTATTGTTTTCAAGTACTTGATGAAATTAATTATATTTTCAAAGCGACAGTTGGATTATCTTCACAGTGTTTCCACCGATCCCGGATATATTGGATGTGTTGGTTAATGATCATTATCCTATAGGTATATATTTTGCACTAAATATTATTTTTGTGCTTAGGATTATAATGATATGCATGTTATATGGATCTGGTCCACACTAAATTATAATATTTCCTTTATAGATATCCTTGGTGTTGTAACACATATTGGAAAGGTCGAGTTCTGTTGGGCATGGCCTAAGTTAAAGTTTACCCTTCGCGATATAAGGTGAGATATTATTTGTATTTTATTTTGAGGATTTTTTTTTGTTATATTAGAATCTGATTATATATTTAAAAAAATTATATCATATATAGGCTCCGGAGTATCTATTGTGTGTTACTTGGGAGAGATGATAAATAATTGGCTAAAAAGTTTAGGTACGGTGCAAATAAGCATGTCTTCGTAATTCTCAGATTCTTCTTCGTCAAACGACAGTCAAGCAAGATTACAAAGTCTCTTATATATAGATGAGAATGATTTCATTAGGTAGTAATTAAGTTTTTCGTAATTGTTTATATATTAGGTTGTACTTGGCTAAAAGGACTAGAAAGGCATTCAACGATCATGTATGACCAGTATAAGAATTCTGACTGGGTTGAATTCATCAACAGGTTGTGTTAATTTTCTTGGTTAATTCATTAATTTATTATAACTAATACATTGTTTTTGCTTTCTTTATAGGTTTCCCAAACCAAGACCACATGAATACGATCCAAATAAAATATGATGATGTGGTTCTATTAACTAATGTGTCTATCTCAAGTTGTTGGTTATTTAACACTTTATCTTTGTGTATTGTGGATCAATTGATTTATATGAACTTGTAGATTTTTAATTTTATATCTTTATTTTCGGATTTTAAGCAACTATATAATTTATTTTTCTTTTTCTGATCTCAATGCAAACTATATTTGGTTAGTGTACTTTAGAAAGAAAATGTTAGTAAAGAAGAATTAATTATAGTGAAAATTATTCTTGGTAGCACAAATTTTAAGGTTAATTAATAGAGTATCATTAGGGTGTGTTTTTTACTAGAGTAGCATTTTATAATGGTTTAAAATACTATATTGTCATTTCCTTAACTTATCTTTTTTTAAGAAATAATATATATAATCATTAAAGTAAAATAAATTATTAATATATTTAAAAAATAATATAATATTCGTTTTAAAATAAAATAAATAATTAATAAAAATTCGTTTAAAAAAAATAAATAATTAATATAAATTCGTTTTAAAAATAAATAATTAATAGAAATTCGTTTAAAAAAATAAATAGTAATAAACTAATAAAACAAATTTATAAAAAAATTATTTAAATACAAAATACAAATTTTTTATGGTTAATTTTTGTTTTCCAAAAAATACAAAATATATTTTATAAATAAATCATTTAAATAATAAATTAACACAAATTATTTTTTGGCTAATTTTTTTTTAAAAAAAAAAATTTTCAAAAATAAGAAATAAATACAACATAATGTTTTAATAAATCTAAAATTTAAATAAAAATTGATAAAAAAAATTATTTTTTGTTGCTTATATTTTATTATTTTGAGTTTGAAAACAAGAATTTAATATAAGATTATAAATAAATCATTTAAATGAGAAATTAATAGAAACAAATTTCGTTGGTTATTTTTATTATTATATTTATTTTGTAAAAAAGTTTAAATTATTTAAATAAGAAATTAATTGAAAAAAGTTTTTTTGTTGGTTATCTTTTTTTGCCAAATATTTAACTTCTTAGGTGAATATTTAGTTAGCATAAACGGTTCCTAAAAATCAGGAAAAGATCACGCAACAATTATTCGAATTATGTACATCTTCAATAAATCCGTAAAATTAAAATCAATATCTAATATAACCTAAATCCGTAACATTGAAAACAAATCTGCTACAAAGAGAGAAATTTTGTAACATAGCAGTGCTACAATAGTAATTAATTTTAATAATTTTCTTTGTTGCGGACTTTAATAAATCTGTAACACGTAACACAAATCCGTAACATGAAATTCCAGATTTATTCAAAACTAAGGAAATAAATCTGGAAAATCTGCAAAAGTCTGCAACACGTTAATATAAATATGTGCCACCTCAGCAGAAAAAAAAAAACAAATTTGCAACATGAGAACATAAATCTGTAACACGGTTAAAAATCTGTAATACTATGATGCTAGTATAGTAATTTTCCAAAACCTTCTGACGTTATTTATAAAACTCTGCAACAAAGACAATAAATCCGCAACAAAAGAAAATAACTCTATGCAGATTTATTAAATCTGTAACAAAGAATGTCATAAATCCATGAGGATTTATTATTCCGAGAATGTGGCATTTTCGAAAATAAAGTTTGTTTTTGCTGATATGGAAATAAAATAGTAATGGCATTATTGTAATTATTTTATTCCTAACAAGTACATGTAGGGTCATTTTAAACCAAAATTTTAGCCTACAAAAATTAGAATATCAAATGCTATTATATTAATTAACACATGTTTTAGTGCCACCACAACTTTTTCCTTTAATTATATTAAAGATTTATTTCACCAAAAATAATTATATTAAATATTCTGGAAATTTACATTTAGTTTAAGAAATATTATCTTTGATATTCAATCGATAAATTATTAACATATACAAGCAAAATATCTTATATTACTATTACTAAATAAAAACAAATACTATATAATACGACAAATTATCGACTTTGTTACTGCTATACACGAATATCATTGCTATCAAGATTGATTTATGAACGATGGACTTGGTAAATGTTCTAGAAAAACCCAAAATGAGTAAGTGAATTTTAGTGGAAAGTTGTAATTGATTCGTACTGATTTAAAATAGTAACCAATTATTTATTTCAAAACCCTTAAAAACTCTTCACTTTCTTCTTCTATCCTTTTGCTTTCATTCTCTGATATTAATAGAGATATCCAGAAAATAAATCCGTTTATAACATGCGATTCTGAAAACTCACAATTTTACAAAATTGCTGATATAAGTTTGAGGGATACTCGATGGAATGTTAGAGCGAATGTTTTGAAGGCATGATATTTTACTCACTATGATGCTCCCCTTGGAATTAATTTTATCCGGCAAAAAATGTATTCTTCTTCTAATTAATAACACATTTGTCTTTATTTATACCCCTTTCATTTTTTGTATAGATAACACCCACAAATCCAAACACTTTTTTATTGGATACTTCTTTTTGTAACCTTTGGTTATTCAAAACTCATATTGATTTTTTATAATCAATAGGGAAGTCGGATTCTAGCCATGGGACAATGCCCAAAAGTTCCTTTTCTTTTCAAGGTTTCTGGTTTAATTTTTTCTAATTTTAAGGTTTCGTTAGGGCCAAAGTATGACATAGTGTGTCTTCTTTTAAGGATACCATATTGACGAGACAAAAATTACTCAAAACTTCGATCCTCCAACTTTAGATAACCTCTTGAGCATCAAAACAATCCAAGGAATTAATGATGGAACGGTTTCAGATAAGTATTCAATTGGTAAATGTTGTTTATAGATCGTTATTATTAGAGTATGAGGAAAAAAACTACCATCGGATATTTTAAAGTTGTAGTTTTTCCTTTTAGGCGATTAACTTATATTTAAACGATTTTTTCCTATATATGTTGTTGGTGCTATAACATGGGTTGGAAAGCTTGAATGGAAAGATCACTCTTCAGAGGTCTATTCGTATTCACGTACCCGCGCTAAAGTCCAATTCACGCTGAGAGATTCCGAGTAAGTTATTCAGATGGTTTAAGTTTCATAGTGTTATTATCACCTTATAAAACTTACTAAATAATCTTGTTGGAACTGAAGGAATAGGGCTATAAAATGTGTTGCGTATGGACCAATTGTTGAGGAGTTTCGAGGCGTTTTCAACAAGTTCCTAACAAGCATTTTTTTTTATCCGATTTTTCTGGATCGAAAGATTTTGCGGTATGTTGACATGTTTTCAATAAAATATGAGTAAGATATTAATATAGAACAAAATTATGAGAATACATATTTTATTTTATTTTTTGGAATACATGACTTAAGGGTAAAGAATGGCCTTCTTCTATTGACTATCATAGCCTTCAATCATTACTTGGATTCAACCTAAAGTTGAATCTATTTGTTCACCCTTTTTTTAACCAATCAAATAATTACATATAATATAATATTAGAAATAAAAATTAAAAAAATAAAAACGAAAATAAAAGAAAAATATATTTTATTTAAACGAAAAATTAAATGAATTTATAAAAAACTTAAATCTTAGTTTCTAAACGCAAAATTCTAAAACTTAAACCCTAAACCATAATTTAAAAACCTCAAAAAAAATTAAAACTAAATCATAATCCGTAAACCCATCATGTAAATCTTAAAAATAAACACCTAAACCATAATCTCTAAACCCCTAAACCATAAAGCCTAAATTAAAAAGCTAAAATAAATTAAAATAAAAACAAAATTCTAATCCCTAAACCCTAATATGTAAATCTTAAATAATAAAAAATAAATCCTAAAGGGTTTAAACCTTAATCTCTAATCTCTAAACCCTAAACCGCAAATTGTTTAAACCCTAAACTCTAAATCCTAAACCTTAATCCCTAAACCCTAATCTCTAAAAAGCTTAAACCCAAAAGACCCCTAATCCCTAAACGCTGAATCCTAAAGGGCTTAAACCCTAATCCTTAAACCCCAAAAGTCTTAAACCTTAAACCCTAAAGAGCTTAAATGCTTAACCTTTATCTCTAAACTCTAATTTGTAAACTTTAAAAATATATAAATAATGATTTATATTATTATTTTATTTAAAAAATTTTGAATGTGTTTAATTCTTTAAATTTAATTTTGTAATTTTATTTAAAAATGATTCTAAATGGCATATTTTTTATTGGCTAAAAAGAATTAAGTGAACAAAGGGTGTATTGCATCCAATGTATGTTTTTATCTTTTTTTTTGCATTCTTGTACCTTTCAAAAAGTATTTGCGTTTATGTATCTTTTTTATAAGTCCCACCTTTAAAAAGACCATTTTATCCCTCACAGATAGGGGAAAATGGAAAAAGGATTAAGACACTCTCTCGGTGGATAGATGTCACATCCTACGAAAACTATTCATTCTTTTTGTATTATTCTTTTCTCTTTTTTTTCTCTTCATTCTCTTTCTTACTTTTACATTTCTTTCACCTTCCATTTTTTGAACGGTTGATATGATGCAATAGGTGAGGTTTCCGGCCATATAGACCGCCGGAAATGATCGATCTACCAGAATTCAAAAAAAAAAAATTCGGACTTAATACGGAAATTGCGAATGGACAGTCTAGATTAAGTGTCCACATGGATAGTGATCCACACGTACTTTGTGTCCACGGATCACAATAATGTGAACTCTTGACCACCATATTGTTCATCAGAAGCGTTTAGCATGTGATATAATCGTGGTAGTGTCCACGAATAATCGACCCAACATAATTTTGTATCCACGGATCACAATTATGTGAACTTTTGACAACCTATTGTCCATCAAAAGCGTTTAATATGTGATATAATCGTGGTAGTGTCCACGAATAATCGACCCAACATACTTTTATGTCCACAGATCACAATATGTGAACTCTTGACCACCTATTGTCCATCAGAAACGATTAGCATGTGATATAATCGTGGTAATGTCCACAAATAATAGAAATCGTCCACCTGAGCTTTTAAAATTGTGTTTACCAAGTACATTTCACGATCATGTGAACTCTTAGTCACCTTCTGTCCATCAGACCCGTCTAGTATGTGATGAGATCGTGGTAGTGTCTACGAATAGTCGATATTGTACACCATATCCATAGAAAGCATTTAACATGTGATGTTTATTTCTGTGGCTAGGAACCATAAAAAAATTGTTGGCCATTTTTTATCCATGGTAAGCATCTTGCATCTGATATGGTTGTGGTAGTATCCACGTGGATGAATATTGTGGAAGTCTAGTCTAAACTGTCCATTCGCAATTTCCGTATTAAGTCCGATTTTTTTTTTTTGAAATCCGGTACATCGACCGATTTTATCTCCATTCCGGCGGTCTATATGGCCGGAAACCTAACATATTGCATCTTATCCACCGTAAAAAAATGGGGGTGAAAATAAAGATAAAGTAGGAAAGAGAGTGAAATGAGAAAAGAAAGGGGAAAAACGAATGAATAGAAGAGAGAGGCGTGGAGAAATTATCCATTCACGGCCATTTCATGCTTCTGAGGGTAAAATGGACTTTGTGATGTCTAAAAAACCGTAAAAGATACATAAATGCACAAACTTTTGCAAGATACAACTTTGCTATTACTTTCTAAATAAAATATACTGGATACAATTAAGTGAGTGAACAAATTGATTCATTTCTAGTCGTGAAGTATTTTTTCATATTAAATATGACAGTCATACCCTTTCACGATCCACTCAAGGAAAGTTTTCTCAACACGCTTAATCGAGTCAACATGCAGATTTGTTAACCGAATCATTGCAACAAGCACACTTCATTAATTCCTTCTTGCCAATTGCAAGCCATTATCATCTTGCGGATGCTAAAGGCTCAAGGGGGTGTATCAACAATCGAACCAGTTCTGGTTTGGGTCAATTGGATTATGGTTAACATTGGTTCAATGTGCAGTTTGTTTGTTACTTGGTTTTAAATTAATCCGAGTTTCTTTCCCTATTTAGGGTGTGATATTTCAATGCTAGTACCTTATTCTAATATCTTCATCTTCTATCACCTGGAATATTCGTAAGCATCTTACATCATCAGCAACGCACATCATAAACATCAATAGTTGTATCTATCCGTATTTTGTGCTAGAGAGAAACTGCAAACTTTGTTCAATATTCACACATTGTCTACATTTATTTACGAGAATCAAAGAACAAATGTAGAATTCAAATTTAATAAAATAAAATTCTGGTCAAACGCTTTTTTTTTACAGTATTTACACAAGCAATGCTAGTAACTAAAAAACACAGAGGCATTCCTCTCACACAGAACACAGAGAGTATGATAGTGGAGATCATCGTCTCTGCTTTCATCGCAATAGACCTCTTATAATTTTCACAGAGCCCTAAGAACAACCTTACTTGTCGCATGAACACCCTTAGCAGCTATCTTCAGCGCGCCACGAACTTGATATAACCTGAAATTAAACACCAAAATGCTACTTAGCTCGACGCACTTATTCCTACATCAGCTTATGTGTTTCACAATATCTTAGCAGAAAAATCAGACATACCCTCCAAAAGCAAGTCCCCATGTGGAAAATGTATAGAACATTTTCCCTGCATGCCATATATCCACTACCCTCCCTACCTTGCTCAGAGCACTAACTTCTTGAACCAGAACTGCAAAAAAAAAAAGAAAAGAAAAGAAAAAGTAAGCAAACCAAGAAGCCACATGCGTTAAACAAACAAATTTGAAATTAATAAAATTGTGTATAATATAACACTCAAAGGAGATAGTTAGTAGCTGAATTAGTAAACTTACTCTTCTGAAGCTCTTCAGGTTTGAGATTCTGCAATTACAAAGTAGCCAAAGTAAGAATGAAGTAATAAAAGTTGAAACACATGCTCAAAGAAAGCAACACAACATACCCTAGCTTTGGGATTTGACATGATGCATTTTGCCAGAAAATGTGCAACAGCTTCCACCACATGTTCTTCATTCACAACAATGTAATGGTCATTATCGATTGGGCTTTTCTCCTCAACATTGCTAGGGATCATGTCATCTGTCACCAAAACCCACAAACTTGGCTCTTGATGATCAATTTCTATAAGAACTTCAACAGTCTGCACATCATCTTCTGAACAAATAAACCAAGAACATTCAAGATTTTCATACATCATTAAACGAACAACATATTGTTTTCTTGGAACTTACAAATCAATTCTCTAACCAATAAACCCAGATCAGAATATATACCTGTGGGTTCGTTAAATGGAAATTGGTTTCGAGTTCCATTAGATAAAGCATTCCTTAGACTTTCTAACCGAGCTAGGAAATCTCTCGAAGTAACCATCGATACTAGCCTCGCATAGAGCTGGTTCGTGATTTCGGCCATTTTGTTACAAAATCCCCCCCAAAAAAATTGGGAAAAATAAATCTAAAAAAGTAAAAAACCAACTTCCTATTCTTACATCGCTTGGGCAACCGTGAGTTAACGCAGCAGATTCAGCGAGAGTCTCAAAGAGCTTAAGATTTGCTTCAAGCAAAGTCCTGAGACGGCGATTTTCTTTTCGAAGAGCTTCTAATTCTCGATCTCGTGGATCGGTAATCGAATTGATTGACCCTTCGTGATTCTCGCCCTCGTCGCTGTGATGATGGTGGTGGTAGGTTTCCACGGCGGTCCACGCCACGTCCGCCACCTCCAGCACAGTCTTTGTAATCTCGATCGCGTGGTGACCCGTCATGTTTGATTGATTCTTCGTCGCCTGCTTCTCGAAATCTAGAATGATAATTGTGATTTTCGGATTTTCTGAGAAAACTACTTGTCGTTTACGTGTTTAGAAACGACAAGCAACACAAAAATTTACCTATTAAAACAGAATATTGATCATAGTACATAAATGTTGTTTCCGAAATTTGCCCTTAATTTTATTAGGAATTGTATATTTCATTAAGGGTAAAACTGTAAAACAATTTATATTTGATTTATTCATAATATCTTTTAATATCTTTTGTTTTCTTTTTTTCTATTTTAATCATATCTAACAAAAATCTTTCTTAAAAATTTAGTAAAATAATAATTGATTTCGAAATTAATATTAAAATAAATATTATAAATTATTCTTAACTAAAATTTAACTTAAAAAAATAAAATCAAGCATAATTAAGTTACTAAATTAATTGGTACATATAATTATATAATTTAATACATAATTATTTTATAAATTATATAATCATTAAAATTAATAAATTATTATTAAAATAAGAAAGTAGTATATAATATTGAAATAATAGTTTAAACTAAATAATATTATTGATAATCGATATATTTAACATAATCTATTATATTTGTTTCTATTACAATAAATGTAACCATGTATTGTTAATATTCTTTTCTATATCTACATATATATACTATAATTTAACTATGATTTTATATAAATTCGATATAGTAATATTATTCTTCATTATAAAATTATAAATATAAAATATTTTTATTCTGAAAAATAGAACAAAAAATAATATTATTCAACCACAAGATAGTTTTTGTATTTACAAATCATAATAAACAAAATATACGACTATAAACCAAAATAAAAATCCCGAAATAAAATAATATTATTAAAAAAAAAATTGATGTATTTAAAAAACAAATTTATAAATATGTAATACAAATAAACCACGGTTAAAAAAATAAGCTTAAACAAATATAAAATAAAAAACCTAAACAAAATATTAACTTGCTACAAAAACATTGAATTGTATGTTAGAATTGACAATTATTCTCCAAAACTTTTACAAAGAAAAAAAACTGTTGTTCAAAATATTTACAAATTTTATCTTAATAATAAAAAACATTATGCGTTTAGCGCGGGTCAGAGTCTAGTTGTAGTTATTTTAGTTGTATAGCCAAATAAGGTCTTGTTTACTACTGAGAATATGCATCGGGATGTTTGATAAGAACTTGCACAAAAAAGGATGTTTGATAAGAACTTCTACTTTTATTTTATTGGGTTTTAAAAATTTAAAGGTGAATTGCATGATTAATTGTATCTTATTATCTTTATAATAGTAAAATATATCTTTTAGAAATCAAATAAGGGGAAGAATAAAAAAAAAAAAATCACGGTTCGCCCTAAAAAAATTTCTCCCAGACACACTTCCCTAGGCGCCGCTTCTTATTGTTCTCTCGTGTCGAGGTCCTCTCCGGCGCCGGTGCTTCTCGCCGTTCCGAGAGAGGACCTCCGTTCTCCTTAGTTGATGAGCTTTAACGGCGGATCTTGTGCGCCGGCAGATCGAAGTTGTGCTTTTGTCTTCTCCGCGACCCGTGGTAGGGTAGTCCAAAGCGGTTCTCTCCGCGGAAGCTCCATGGCTCCGGCGATCCTCTGCTTCGTCAAGTCGGCTTGTCTCGTTAGAGGACGGTAGAGCAGGCTGGTACGCGCGGCGGTGGTGTGTCCGGAGCTTAGAGAGGGGAGATCTTGGTTTTCGGATAGGTGGTTTGGGTCGGTGTCAAGGGAAGCGCCGGCGAAGGTAGGTGGTACTGTTTGGGGATGGCGGTTTCCCGGTGGTGCGTCCCTGTCGGAGTCGGTGTGGTACTAGGCCGGATTTGAAGGTTGTTGTTAGCGCTCGGTTGAGTGGAGGCGAGAGGCGGAGGAGATGCAGACGCGATGACTTAGCATGGCTTGAGGGGTCGCCTCGTCATGGTGGCGAGCGGCGTTAGTGGCCGTCGGACAGTCTCCGGGAGTGGCCGATAGTCTAGTTCTTGCAGACGGCGGATCTGGGCTTTGGTGTTGGACAAACCAAGTTAAAGGTCTCGCTTATGCACGGCGATGGAGTGTCGGTGGCTCGGGTCCACCGGAGATCGCAGCTTTATGGTTGCCGGTGTTCTTTACCCACCCTTTTTGTTCCGGATTTTGCTTCGTCGTCTGTAATTTTCCCTTAATCTTATCTTTTAGGCTCGCCGGATTTTGCTTTGGTCTTGCCGGTTTGTAAACGGTCCGATTGCCCGATGTACAGTCGGGTAGTTGCTTTATTATTAATATAAATATAATATTATTAAAAAAAAAAAAAAAGAAATCAAATAAGGGTTTTTTCCTTTTCTTTTTCCCAATAAATAATAGAGCCACCCTTAAAAAAATTATCCTAGAACTTTTCCGGCGAAGCCCTGTCGAGTTTCCGAGCTTTCGAGTCTTCAGAAGGTCTATTCTGTTGTTTTTCTCTTTCTCCTTCACTTTTGAAAACCTGAAATGTTTTTAGCCATAACTATTAAACTATCCCGAATCCCGAAAATTTGAGGCCGCCACCGCGTTCAGTTCGACGGGACGAAGCCGGAGGAGTCAGCCGCTCGCCCACGCGCCGCCGCACGTGCCCAACGCACCGGAAGAGTGCCGCATGCATGAGATCCACGGGCGACCAAGCGCCGCTGGAGTTGCCCACGCGCTGCCGCCGGAGAATGGTCGGAGCCGTCATCGCCGTCGCGGGAGAGTCGCTGGAGCCGCCGTCGCTATCGTTGGAAAGCCGCCGCCCATCGCCACCGAGTGACTTGCCGGCGAACTGAGTTGACTCGGCCGGCTAGGTCAGACCGGTTGTTCGGTCCGGTTTAGTCGGTTTAGCCGGTTTGGTCCAATCCCTTTTCCAATCTCAATTTGATTTTCGGTTTAGCTGGTTCAATCCAATTTCTGGTTTAGTTTATGATCGGTTTAGAGGCAACTGAGCTGGTTATGAATTAGGTCTGGTTTAGTATGGGTTTGGGTTGGGTCTTGGTTGACGGGGTCAACCGGTTGGCTTTGACCGAACCGTTGACCTTTAGTCAACCAATTTCAAGTAGTCATAACTTGCTCGTCCTTAGTTAAATTTGAGCGAAACAAAAGCCTAATCCACTTGTTTTCCGTCCTCTTTCCAGTTATGAAGTCCGTTCGGGTGTCAGGAACTTCCAATTTACGCTTTTCCCTTCTTTGGCCAAGGTGAGGATCGGTCTTGACCCTTGCTTATCTCATTCAATTCCGGATGATAGTCCCTCGTTAATACCGTCTTTCCTAGGTATCATAGGGTAGTAAAGAGCTTGATGTGATTGATTTCTAGAACGTAGAATTGCTAGGTTATCGTTTAAACCGAAAATGTTGACTGTGCGTGATGGATATGTGTGAGTAGCCTTGTCATCGGGGAGGGTGTGACGAGCCCTCCATAGTGTGCCCAAGGCTTATGTGTGGGGTATTGAGGCCCGTAGGTGTTCGGGAGTGTGCGGGCTTCGGGCCAGATAAGCACAAACGGATGTAGATTGTGTGATGAAGCCTTCGGGCGTGTGTGCAAGGTGATATTAGCGTAGGACTTTTAGCTCATAGTTGTGTGGCGTAAACCGGGATCGCGGGTTCCTAGAATTCCGCCCTCGCTGGGTAATTGTGTTTTGAAACAATTACTCAGTCCTCTTTTCCTTCCCGTCCTTTTTCACTAGCAGGTCTAGATGCATGATTGATCGATCGCTGATGTTATTGGTGGATTTGAATCGAAGGACTTCTAATTGTTGCAAGCGCAAGTGGACAAAGCAGGTTATTGGAGATGGAAATCCAACATAATAGTGTTAGGAAAACACTATGGCAGATTGGCAAGAAGCTACAATGGAGAGAAAAGGAGGGCAAGTTTAAACAGAGAAATAAACCCAAAGGATGGTGTTTGGAAAGCACCACAACATGTTCACAAGGTAGAAAACCTTGAGTGGAAGTCAGATTGGAAGCCGATTTGGAAATCAGAGTGCACAGCGGAAGCGTAGTGGGTTGTTCCCCACATGTCAGGTAGCCATAGTGGACATGGTTTGATGAGGACATCAAGCCATCATCAACCAAGGAGCATGGAGAGGACATAAATAAATCAACCAAGATCCTTGGAGAGAAGCAGATTGAGCCAACCAGAGACATATGTGCATGTCTTGTAGCATATCTACCCAACCAGGAAGGCTTAAGTAACAACCAACCTGTTACATAAACTTAACTTATCAAGGAATCATCACAAAGTGGAATTGTTTCAAAATCTTTCCAGATGAAGAAGATATGTAAGTTACAACTCAGAAGATTTCAAAGGAACCCGCTGGAGACCAACTGCCACTTATTGGAGAGTTCAGATCGGACCAGGATGAATCAAGGTTTAAACCAACTTGTTTTGGAAACCTTACTCAACAGAGGTTCAGGGAGAATTAGATTCGGTTCAAAAGGAATTATGGTTTAAAAGTTATTCAACTTCTAAATCATGAGATGCTACACTTGCCCTATTTAGAGCCCCGCGGCTTTAATATCAAACGGATCTTTCCTCTTCAATGTGGCTGAATTTTGGACGTGATCTACATAATCCAGAATATCCCTAAGGCACGAAATTATCTCCCCAAATTGTCAAGATACAAGAGCCAACTAATTTCCTTATTTGGCAAGCTAAATCATCTCCAACGGCCATATGGCTTAAATGTAGATTATTTGTTCCTTTGCTTAGTTTTTATCTTTTAGTTGTATTGAGCACTATATAAGCTCATCCTAGTCTCATTTGTAAATCACCTTTCAATCTATTAAGAAATAATCATAGTAATTTCTTTCTTTTCAAAGTTGTGTTCTTTGGAGAGTGGTTCTTCTTAGAGTTTTGTGAGTGATTCACATCCTCGTAAGAGTTTCGGTTCAGAATATTTTTGAGTAATTCAGATAGTTTGCAATCTGATTGAGAGAGTCAATCAAGCCCACTGAGCAAGAGAGTTGCTTACCATCACTTTTTATCTCACAAATCCATCAAATCATCCACCGGCTTGCTAGAGAGAGTTGTACAACCAGCTAGCCTCCCTCATCCACCCATCATTGTGAGATCAAGGTTTTGATCTCACATCATCTGGTATCAGAGCTTTAAAACGCTCCTACATCAGGTTCTATCTGGGTTGGGTCTGGGTTAACCGGGTCAACCGGTTGAATTTGACCGAACTGTTGACCTTTAGTCAACCAATTTCAAGTAGCCATAACTTGGTCCTCCTTAGTCCGATTTGAGCAAAACGAAAGCCTAATCCACTTGTTTTTCCGTCCTCTTTCCTGTTATGAAGTTTATTCGGGTGTCAGGAATTTCAAATTTACGATTTTTCCTTTCTTTGGCCAAGGTGAGGATCGGTCTTGACCCTTGCTTATCTCATTCAAATCCGGACGATAGTCCCTAGTTAATAACGTCTTACCTAGGTAGCATAGGGTAGTAAAGCGCTTGATGTGATTGATTTATGGAACGTAGAATCGCTAGGTTATCGCTAAAACCAAAAACGTTGACTGTGCGTGATGGATATGTGTGAATAGATGTGTGATAGGGATTTGCGTGTAGTGCGCGTAGAACGGGAATGGTACGCGTCCTTGTCGTAGGGGAGGGTGTGACGAGCTCTCTGGAGTGTGCGCAAGTCGTACGTGTGGGGTATTGAGGCCCGTAGGTGCTCGGGAGTGTGTGGGCTTCGGGTCAGGTAAGCACGAACGGATGTAGATTGTGTGATGAAGCCTTCGAGCGTGTGTGCAAGGTGATATTAGCGTAGGACTTGTAGCTCGTAGTTGTGTCGCGTAAGCCGAGATCGCGGGTTCCTAGAAATCCACCCTCGCTGGGTAATTGTGTTTTGAAACAATTACCCAGTCCTGTTTTCCTTCCCGTCCTTTTTCTCTCGCAGGTTCAGATACATGATTGATAGGTCGCTGGTGGATTTGAATCAAAGGAAGCGCGCGGGTTCCTGGGACCAATGAGAATGCAGTCCGGTTAGACCATTCCGGTTCAGCGGATGCCTAACGCCGTCGTTTCTGGTTCGCCGGGAAACGTGTGTTACATTAGCTCAACTAACAAAACGAACATATGGATAGATGATGGTCTCGTGTTATACATCTTCATATTTATTTGTATTATTTTATCCACATATGAACAATACATGCGGATGAACAATATATTTATGGGTTAGTTTCTCTTGTAAGACTTAAACATATAAATTTGATTTAATGTAACCTGTATACACACAATGAATATGACATGCTAAATGATTCTGATGGATAGCAGGTGACCAGCAGTCCACATATCAAGAATTCTTGTACAGAGAATACATGAATAAGAGACTAAGTGTTCACATAGACAACTATTGACGGATAACGTACCTAATAAACACAGTTTTAAGTGATCTCGTGGACAATATCGACTATTCGTGTATACTACGACAATCTTATCACATGCTAGACGCTTCTAATGGACAGAAGGTGGCCAAGATTTCACATGATCGTGAAAACGTACCTAGTAAACACAGTTTTAAAAGCTTAGGTGGACAATATCGACTATTCGTGGACACTACCACGATCATATCACATGTTAGACGTTTCCGATGGACAGAAGGTGGCAAGAGTTCACATGATCCTGAATCCGTTGACACATATTGTTGGAATTGTGTCCAGTAATCTCGGTACTGTCTCTAGAAAGTAAGAGTATGTCAATGATCAGACATAAGTCATATAATACTGGGGGTCATGATGGCTTGCTAGAGTCCGCTCATGATCTATAAGTCTTGGACTTATTGCCTTTATTATATGATCCCATATGGGTCACACGCCTAAGCCAACAAGAAAAAGGCACCACAGAGATGTGGATAGGTATAACCTATTCCATGAGATAAATAACAGAGATGTTAAGTAGATCAGCAAGTTTCATCAAATGAGAACGTTGCTAATCTATTAACGAAGCCACTCCTTAGGCCTAAGCACGAGTCGCGGACTGTTGCTGTAGGATAAGTGAAATTAAGATGTAGTCTTGATTTCAGTGGGAGTTAGTAAAGGGCTTTATTTAGTTATTGATATGTTCTTGTAAAACATTTAAAATGTTCAATGAAATTATGATTTCAAGATTATTTTAACTGTGATGAAATAATCGTTCCAAAGTGATAAAAACCATTTTATAGGTCATCGAAGTAAGTGACTTGATCTTGAGTCATCAAAGTCATTTAGCTTGATCATGAGACCCTATATTTGATAGATGGCTTATATCATCCTGTCCCTAGTCGAAGGTTGTTGAAATTGGAACACCAACAACCGTGTGAGACTGGATTGGTACGTGACTTATGACAAAGTATCAGTGTGTCATAGATGCTCGGCATCAAAGTCAGTACATAGGTGTATGTTGGGGAACATACGACCGGACAAGACCCGCTTATAAGAACTCTTCAGGATATTTATATCTGTGTCATAAGAGATTCTTACTACGACTATAGAGTATAGTCCTTAGACCTGAGTTCGCATGCATGTGACTGCACATGGACTGATGCACTTTGATCATTGTCTAACGCTATCGTTCTGCGATAGTTATAAGGACCTTGTTTGGGTATATTATGAAATGAGTAGTTTACAGTGATGGAACAAGACGGGATTTGTCCCTCCAATATAAATGGAGTGAATATCTCTAGGCCAATCGGAGATTTGAATACTGGAAAATGCATGGCCATGCTCAAACGGACTGTCCCGAGTCGTTTGGATTGTCAGTATCAAATCAGAGTCCGATGAACAAGATTAGGCTTTATAAGGATGACACCAATCTTGCCTTATGACTAATCGAGATATTGAAACAAAAGGATTATGAATACAGAGATTCCAGTACAAGTGGGAGATTGTTGGAATTGTGTCCAATAATCCCGGTACTGTCTCTAGAAAGTAAGAGTATGTCAATGATCAGACATAAGTCATATAATACTGGGGGTCATGATGGCTTGCTAGAGTCCGCTCATGATCTATAAGTCTTGGACTTATTGCCTTTATTATATGATCCCATATGGGTCACACGCCTAAGCTAACAGGAAAATGTGTAGGAACGGCTTAGCAGAAGTACGGTAAAAGTGCCAGGCATTTGTCGTACTTAGAGAGAATAAAAGGGTTTGGCCACTGTGTGTCGATCGATACACAAGGAGTGTCGATCGACACAGTGAGCGAACGCCTCGGAGTTAATTGGCCTTTGGGCCAAATGGCCCAAAACGAACTGAACGAGTTTTAAAAACATAAGACGAGTTCAGGTCGAAAAATAAGCCCTAGCCGCGAGCCTCCTCTCTCTCTCTGCGCCGATTTCCTCCTGGTCTAGCAGCCTCTTCCTGCTCGGTGTGCGTGTGTGAACCTCTGGAGGAGTTATCTCTCGGTGGCTCTCTGATCTCTGACATACCATCCCTTTCCGCTGCATAAACAGGTATAAGGTGAGATCAACAATTGTTTCTATTCAAGAGAACCTAGATCCGCATGTTTAGGAACTGTTGAATCTATGAATTGAATCTGGATTAAACCCTAAACATTCCTTCACATATTACATCGGGCTCCGCTATCCACCCTAAAGCAACATTCGCGTGGCCACCTGCTATCCACTGGAAGCGTCTAGCATGTGATATGATCATGATAATGTATACGAATAACCAACGAGGTGGATACCTAGTCTAGACTGTCCACTCGAAACTTCTGTATTAAGTCCGTTTTTTTAATTTCGGTATATCGACCGACAATATCTCCGTTCCGGCGGTCTCTATGGCCAGAAACCCCATCGATGTCATCCTATCTACCGTCAAAAAAAATGAATGGTAAAAATAAAGATAAAGTAAGAAAGAGAATGAGTAAAAAAGAAAAAAATAATAATAAAATGATAGAATATGAACATTTTCGTCTAAAAACATACAATATGTTGTTAAATATACAAAATTGCATCAAAACATTAAAAAGTATTGATCTGTACTAAAGAGTAAAAGATACATTGGATGCAATTCACCCTAAATTGAAGCACTATTATAAAATGTGGTTAAACTAAATCCATAGAAAGTTAAAGTGGCTTATTAAGAAACTATCACCATATCATATAAATGAAGCATCTGATGTATCTATTTTAACCTTACTTTTCGAAATATGCTGCTTTTTCAAACTGTAGACAATGCCAATTGTATTTTGATAGTATGGTAGTGACATATGTACGATAGTGACAACTGCTTTTTACGTAATGAATAGTTAACTATTCTGTAAGATAGTTTATACAAAGTATTTAACTACTCTTTAATATAAATATCACCAGATATAATAGTTAATTATATTTATAAATATATACAATAAATACCTTACGAAATAGTTATTTATATAAATATTACTTTGGAATGTAACTGAATGTTAATTTCTATTATGTTGTTATATATGTTTATATAGTAGATATTTAGTATACTCATGAAAATAGTTATCTACCACATATTTAAGATCTAATTGTGTTTTACGTAATGAGTAGTTAACTATTTTGTAAGATAGACTATAAAATTAGTTATCTACTCTTTAATATAAACATCTATAGATTTAGTAGTCAATGGAAATTTCAAATATATTTAACAACTATCTCACTAAATAGTTATCTATGCAAAAATTATTTTTAGAATATAAGTGAATGTTAATTTCTATTATGTTGTGATATATGTTTATGTAGAAGACATCTAATATACTCATGGAAATAGTTATCTACCATTACTAAAAACACCACTAGACCTAATAGTCAACTAAATTTATAAATATGTACAATAATTACATAACAAAATAGTTATATATGACTTGCCTACGATAACTGAGTAGGTGAAAGTATTCATCTATTTTGATGTCATTTTTTATTTGTAGTCACATAATTAAGATTTTTGCTCCAAAATTTAGTGTTATTAAATTTATTAAATAGAGTCATTTTTATTCAAACAAGTATCTTTACAAAAGATCGAGTATAACTAAGATTGTGTGTCAAACATAGTCGAAGTCGATTACGTTTTGTCAACTATTTTTTAATTTACATATTTCGCATATAATTAACTATTTTAATTATAAAAACAAAATTGTAACTAGAGCTGGGAATCGGGTCAACCTGCGACCCGCGACCCTCCCCGCAGCGGGTTGAGTAAAATTTTGATCCATTGAAACCCGACCCGCCAAATTCGCAAAACAAAAAATCTTTATCCGCACCAGCCCCTCTTAATTTTGCAAGTACCCGAGTATAATCCGCAAATATTAAATATTTTTTACTTATATATATTTTAAATAAAAAATAATATATTAATAAATTTTTAATATTTAAAACATAAATTTATAATTTGTATTTATAGAAAAATATATAAAAAAATATTTTAAATATTTATTTTATTTTGAAAGTTAAGCACTAAAATTCATAAATTAACAAAATATTAAATTTAAGTTAAAAATAAAATTTGCGGGTACATTACAATAAATAATAAAACATTAATTAGAAAAGAGATAATTTTTTAAAGTGTTAAATTTTATAAATAATTTTAAAATAATCAAAATAAATATATAATAACTAAAAATGATTATATTTTATTTTATTTTTACATTATTTTTTATTTTAAAAGTGTTAAAAAGTTTTATATCTTATACTTTTAAACTTCACATTTTTAAATTTATATTTTAGCCATTTCTATTATTTTTAAATCATTTTTGTGATTACTATATTAATTATATCCAAAAATATCTATTGGCTAAAGCACCACCATTTGGATCATAAATGAAGAGCATTGATTAAAACATATCAACGGTTCAGATTTCGTTTCAGTAAACACGCGGATCAATTTCTTAACCTTAGATCTTTATCTCCTCTCACATCTTGACTGTTGGATCTAGTCTCTCCTTCTTTATTTTCATTAACCTAATTGACCTAAGTGACAAAAAAACCCTCTTCACTCACACCGCCGTATTGACCTCTTCTTCTTCATTTTTGTGTCCGACTCTTCATTCATCAAAGTTCAGAGCTTTCATGTTACCTCCAAACCTCATAACAATACCTTTGAGGTTGAAGTTAGAGAAGTTCCTAGCCACCACCGTGTTGCCAGAAGGAAGACGAAGGTGAAGCAGACCAGAAGACAAAGACAAAGCAGACCAAAAGGAGACAAATATGAAGCAGAGCCTCGAAGAAGAAGACGAAGCAAACAAGAAGAAAGAACTTCACAGCCACCACCGTCTCTGTCTGTGAGACGACGTTGTCAGATTGTACCCACTGTGGAAAGGAATCAAAGATTTGAGAGAAAAATTAGTGATGTCGCCGGCGTTAGTAGTGGGGACGGTTACAATGGATTAAAATGGCGGTGATGGCGCCGTGGTGCTCGCTGGAACTGTTTTGTATGTTAGTTTTTTTTTGCGTTTTTGTATTTTATTGTTTTGGTTTTTTTTTTGTTTATTTAGTTATTTTAATTTTTATTTAATTATTTATTTTATTTTTGTTTTATTATAAAATATTAAATTCGATAAAATCAAAAATTTGTTTCTATTTAAAAAAATAATAATTACGGACTAGCTACCAATAAAAATCATAGCTATTTTTACAATTGATATAAATATTATATCAATAAACATAAATGATATAAATATTTAAAATAAATTGTTAGAACTGAAACAAATTTTTGTATCATTTATTTCAATTGATGAGAATTTTAACATCATTATAGAAAGTGATAGAAATTAACATCACTTAAAAGAAATGATGAGAATAGTTGCATCAATCGGTTTAAATGATACAAAGTATTAGACTCACCAATTCTATAGTCAGTTATATTAATGATGCAAATTCCTTTACATTGCATCAATCAAAAAGTGATGTTAATATATAAATAAATGATGTAGCACATTCTATTTCCTGTAGTGACGGATTAATTTTTTTTCAACTACTTTCACATGTAGTTAACTATTTTGACGTTCAATCTTAATTATATTGAGATATTTTAATAAAGATATTGGATTACGCATTTTATCCACGATCAATAAAAGCAAGTTTAATCAAGAATATTTGAATGAGAGAAATTCAAATATTGATCTTTGTCACAAAATATGGAAAAATTAAAAGATGTGTGTAAGAGAACATGAAGAAAGAAAAGAGAGATTATGAGGAAATAAAAAACATGAGAAAGATAATAGAGAGAAAATAGAGAGAAATGTGAAATATGAAAGTGAAAGTATTATGTGAGATGCATATGAAAAAATTGGGTGTTACGATGAATTAATTGCACCAGTGTATCTTTTTATCTTTATAATAGCAGAGTTGTATCTTTAGAAATCTACTTGCAGTTTTATATCTTTTTAATATATTTGTGAGTTAAAAATACCATTTTACCCCTAGTGGAAAAAGAAGCATATAGATGGATGGTGGGACCATACTATGCATCCTCATATCTTTTTGTATATTTCTTATCCACGGATGAACAGTATCCGCGGATGAAGAGTAAAAACAGATTTTTTTGAAGTAGATTTATGAGTTAAATTCTCTTGTAAGACTTAAACATGTGGACCAGATTAATTAGTGATTGCTAGTCACATATATTAGGTTAAGACTGAGGTCTCTTTTGTCCTTATAATGTAACCCTCTGTAGACACATAATAGGCATCACATGCTAAATTCTTCCGATGGATAACAGGTGGCCAACCGTCCGCATTATCAAGAATCCATGTATAGAGAACAAATAAATAAGAGATTAATTATTCACATAGACAACTATCGGCAAATAAAGTAACTAGTAAACACAATTTTAAGAGGTCTGGTGGAAATTATCGACTATTCATGGACACTACAACGATCTTATCACATGCTATACGTTTTCGATGGACAGAAGGTGCCAAGAGCTCACATGATCGTGAAAACGTACATAGTAAATACAATTTTAGGAGCTCAGGTGGATAATATCGACTATTCGTGGATACTACCAAATATCACATGCTAGATGCTTCTGATGAACAGAAGGTGGCAAGAGTTCACATGACCGTAAATCCGTGGACACATAGTACGTCATGCCTCGCAATTCACCCAAAATGAACATTTGCTTGACCAGCTTCTATCCATTGGAATCGTCCAGCATGTGATCTGATCGTGATAATGTCCACGAATATAGACTGTCCACTCGAAACTTTCGTATTAAGTTTTTTTTTTTTGAATTTTGATATATCGACTGATTATATCTTCATTTTGACAGTCTCTATGACCCGAAATCTCACCGCCGTCATCTTATCCACCGTAAAAAAAATGAGGGGTGAAAAAAATAAAGTAAAAAGAATGAGTAAAAAATAAAAAAGAAATAATAATAAAAAGATTGTATAGAAATTTCCACTTACCAAAAAAAGGCATTCGTCCAGATAACATATAATATATTTATAAAAGATACAAAACTGCAATTAATATGTGTTACCATTCAAATAATTGAATATATAAGTGAAAAGGTGGTGGACAATTGTGAACTTTCCAAAGATAAAAAAATAGTTTTTGATTTTCTTAATTTCAGTGTGAATTTTAGATATCAAACTTAATTTCTCAAATTTTAACTGTGATTTTAAATTTTAATGAGGATTGCGATTGGTTCCTAGATTGTAGAAATTATAGCCTATTTTACTGTCTACCGAGTTATTTTTTTCTATGATCATGTTGTAAGTTTTTTTCCCACAACCACTACAGTCAGATTATTTTTTAGACGATTTATTATTATCTTTAAAAGTCTACTACATGAGAATTTTAGATAATTGACGGTGTCTAATCCCTACTTAAAACTTCTGTCTGAGAATTATTTAGGCGTTATCGCGCAGCTGATGAGTGTCTAGCGAATTATCGAACAAGGGTCTTAAGTAGGAATTGGACGCCCACACTGATCTAAAAATTTCATGAGGTAGATTTTTAATAAAATAATAATAAATAGTCTTAAAAATACGACCAATTTTTAAGTGGTCGTATCTTCATCTCTACGCATATATTATGATATGCAATGGAATTACATTATAATATATGTGGCATATTTGTTTATCCAACCAGTACCATTTGTAAAATACCAGAGAGAACAAATAGAAGAAAAATTTGTACTGTTTTGCTCCGGCATCTATGTTTAAAGTTGCCGTTTTCTTCTTCTTGTTCTCTGAGCCTAGTGGGGTATTATGTTTTGGGTATACTATTGGTTATGTTGGATTTGGTCAGCCATTCTAAACCCACTAGGAATTTGTATGAAAGGCCAAAAAATAAATAATCCAAAACAGTTATTTTAATGCAAAACAAATTTTCAAAAAAACTAGGAGAATAAATCTGATACAGCAAAAACTCTATAAATTAATAACAACATAATATTTCAATAATTTAAATAGTTACTTATATATAAAGAAATTAATTGAGTTACAAACATAATTTAAAATTAAATATAAATTTATTAATTAATCAAAATATATTTTATACAATTTCTACTCTAGTTTATAAATAGAAAAAGATTAAAGAATCCCCGAACTATAGAGATTTATTTATACTTGAATTTACTAAGTAAAACTTCTAATTTATTCCTAACACAACCTCTTCTAAACTAAAACGTTGTGTTTTTGGTTTATCACATAAATTCCAAACATTCCACGTAACTTCTAAAACGCTTTCAGTTTCAATGGTTTTGTTAAGATGTCTGCAACTTGCAACCGTGTCGAGCAATGAACTAGCTCCACCACTTTCTCATTAGTAAAACTAGTGGCTAAATCCCCCGCGCACGCGCGGAGGTGGTGTGTTTTAAACTTTATTATCTGTATATGTCTTCTTAGTTCTTACTTTTGTTTTATTCTGTTTTGTTGTTATTTGTTTTTAAGATATGGTACTCCTTATTTAATGTGTATTTCAGATGAACATTGTCCTCCTAAGAGCTAAGACATTAAAAAAAAGCATGAGCTTTCTAAGAAAGGTAGTTGCTGATATATTTCAATAATAACATCGGTAGTGCCTATCAAAACAAATGTAGTAGTTTACCGTATCATCTACAATTTGTTTTTTCATGTAATGAAATGAAATGAAGATCTCACAAAAAGAACAAAATAAACGAAGTTTTGAGACATATTACAGTGCTCTTCAATAGAGACTCTTAATTATAAGGATTGGTGTTACATTCTCTGAGAGAAACGTGCTCATTGTCGACGAGCTTTGACCAGATGCCTCGATATTTTGGAATCCCAATCTCTAGCCATGGTTTGAGGTTGCCATTATAGTGTACCACGGCTGCCCTCTCAATATCCCTCTGGTTCACACTTGGGTTGTATCCAAGGCCCAGCACGTGCCATTTGTGGTATGTTCATTTCCAAAATGTGTTGAGACCAGGGGGCAGCGTCCCTAGCTTCCACAATTCTCGGTCTATATTCTGCAAGATCAAAACAGTTCGTGTATAAGATAAGCAAACATTCTTGAAATCATAGACAGATGCGACCTAGCCCACATCAACAAGCAACCAAACCATAGGAGAATATAGTTTCTACGTACCAGATTCTGCCATGGATGGTAAACCTCTGTGAGTTTTGCCTCTTCCATTCGTCCAGGTCAGAAACATTCATACCATACACCCATCCTCAAGCTCTAGGTTCAAAATTCTTGGAGATTAGTGGATTTGAGAAGTTCATATATCGGTCAAAGCGATGAAAATTTTCCCCACAAGTCTCTACAGCACCGTTGACATTACCCTTCAAAGCAAATGACCAAAGACCCGAAAGGTCCTTCTGCACAACTTTATCATCATCCAAGAAGAGCACCTTGCTGAGCTTCGGGAAAATCTTAGGCAAGTAAAAATGAAGATGGTCTGTAATTAGAACATCAAGGAAAACATTAGCAGTCTTGATTAAAGTAATAAAGTACCTGAAATAACACTTAGCAAAAGATATACAAATATGAAAGTGACTAATAGCTATAAACAAAAGAAATTTTCAGAAGTCAATGATGAGTACGTACACACAAAGTATATTCATTATGAAAACTCACACACACCTGAGCTATCCTCTCTGTCTCCAGGGCAGTCCAAGCATTGAGCTCCAAAGAATTAGCCCTTAAAATATTCCATAGGCGCTCCTCTTCCGGTGAAAGTGTAGTCTGTAACAACAGAGAACAAATAAGCAAAGAACTATATTATCAGGGTTTAGTGACATTAGCCCCTCAAAATTTGTTTCAATTGGAGAAAGAATTAATGTGCTCATACACACGAATGAAAAGAAAAATAAATTACCAGGATGCTCCGCTGCTGGAGCTGTTACAGACACATTATCTGCTGCCAGGCATTCTCAACTGGCGCACTTGAACCACCTTCACCATTTACCAAAGAAGCACGATTGACCGATTGAGATGAATCAACATTCGGTAGATGGCCATGGTTTACCGGAAAGGCATTTGCTTGCCCTGTCGATTCCATGGTACCAGTAGAAGCATTATTCATTAAGATTAGCAAATAAGAGTCATAATCCAAGTGTATCGAGAACCCAATAACACCAAATCATACCAATTTACGATCCGACGTTTCCTTTTGTTTCCCTTACAATAGCCTTTTTAGTCGTCTCATCGGAAAATCGCAGGTCACTGAATCGCTATTCTTCACTGTCAAATCACGGAAGCAACGGTGGCAGAGTTGATTTCACACGCTCAATATATCTGAACAGAGACTGGCCGAGAGAAAACTGGATGAAGGTGAAGGAATAGTTCGTCTGAATAAGGTTTGAGATGAAACCGATCAGAGTATGTAGAATTGAAGGAATCTTTAAAATCTTTGGAGATTAATTAAGTGGGGATGTAACGGTGATTGATGTATGAATTAGGAAGAGATAGTAAGAAGGAAGAAGAAGGGGCAAGAAGTCGCTGTATTTCGGGGGGAAAAAGCAATTTTGGTACAACAAAAAATGGATGACGTGGACAGCTTAGAATTGGAGAGAATTTCTGTCTCATTATATATATGATCTCAAAGAAAATGAAACATCACATTTATGTGCTTAATTCTCTTGTACAAAAATGATTCTTTGAAAGCTTAATTATAGACAAATACTCACAATAGATGATAGATATTACATTCTTTCTACAATAAGCCAGTTTCCTCAAGATTTCTTCTCATCCAGATCATTTTACAAAGCGCAAGCTATTTCTGCAACAAACTTAGCATTTCTCGTAGACAAAGTGACCACTGGTTGCTTCTAGATGACTAAGTGATGATTGCATCACTCAAAAATAGTGCATAACCAAATGCGCTTCGTCTACTGTCTAAGTCTCCTCCATAGCCATTGTCTGAAAATGCTTGCAGTACGCTGCTCTCATTTCTGTTGCATTGAACTACGTGATTCATCATTCCTTTCACATACCAAAGGAATTTGTTAACAGCTCCCCATGTGTAATTCGGTGCGACTTCCAATGAATCTATTGATCAAACCGAGAATATATATTAGATAAGGTCTTGAAGCTATCAAGTACATCAAACACCCCACCATATGTTTATATATGTTAGCATCCGCTTTTCTAGATGATTTTTTTCCACCAATTTGGTCCTTGGAACAATGGGGTTTCTAACTGTGTTGCAGTATTCCATTTTGAACCTTTCTAATATCTCACGAGCATATTTTCTCTGATACATGTATATTCTTGTATAATCTTGAATGATCTCCATTACAAGAAGTATTTCATCTCTTCCAGGACTGACATATCAAATTATGTCTTCATGGAGGCTTTAAATTCCTTAACAATGCTTGTCTTAGTCTCTATTATGACCATATCTGTAACACATATTATAAAAAATATAGGTATTGATAGCGCAAATTTTTTTTGCGATTACATATCTTTCGTAGCATTTTTATTAACACTAGGACATGAATAGTTATAATAGCCTTATCCATACAAATCGTTAAAATATGTGCTATTATTAATAAATCTATTATAGTGTAAAAATCAGTTGCTGTTGTTTATCTTTTTCTAGCATTTTGTATTGTTTTTAGTTTTATTATGAAAATTTATTTGTGTTGAATAATATTTTATTTTGAAAATAGTTAATGATTTTGTATCATTTTGCATAAAATATATATATTTTAGTTTGATTTATAAATATAATATATATTGCATTAAATTTATAAAACATACACTATTTTTATAAAATATCCAAAATATACATAAACAATAAGAGCATTCCAAAACAAGTCTTACATATGATCATTCCAAGTCCTAAACTAACATTATACGGCCAGAGAGACAAACTTCTTGAAGCGGCCATTTGCACTTGCTTCTCGTGTTACTCGTGTTACCTTCTCCAAAACAATTTTTTAGTTGCAAATCATATCACTAGGTGTTGGCCCCAGCTTCAAGATCTTGAACTGAACAGTTTCCTGCTACAACGTATCTTGGCTACACCATTGGTGTTACCACTAACGCTTTTAACCTATAGAACCAACAAGTAAATATCATTATTCATTAAACTGATTCAGAGAGACTACAACAGACCCTAAAGTGTATGATATATCATGGTTTTTCTAGGGGTTCAACCATGATCTAAGTGTATATATTGAGTCTTTAACCTTGTATTTTGAGTCTATCGAGTCTTTTGCAGGTAAGCTTGCGTTTAGAGCAAAGCTAGGAATTTTGGGACGTTTCTGGAGCATTCTACAGGAAGCTGAAGTTGGAGTCGTGACCACGAGCAGATGTCGACCGACACTGAAGTCCAGCAAAAGTTATGCGCCGGTTTATTGCATCTTTTGAAGATATGCAAGAAAGTCCATAAGTTTCCCTTATTTCTAATTTGCCTCAAAACGTGTTTAGACTTTTAATAAGGTTTTGGAGAGTTGTTTTCTCCTATCTTTTGTTCTTGATTTGTTTTGGCTTTGCATATGGAGATTGAGAGATTTGGCTTGGTGCTGATCCTGCTACATGTAACCTTTGAGAGAAGGATTTCGAATCCCATTTTTTTATATCTATTCAGTCTTGTTTTCTATTCAAACATGTCTTATTGTATTGATTTCATGTCTGAGTAGTAACCTTAGTTAAATTTAGGGATTCTCATAGGGATTTCATGCCTTGTTAGATCACTAGATAATTAGGATTCTAAATCTATTTGTCCGTCACCTAGTTGAGACTAATAGTAAATTCTGGATTGATCACCTAGAGTTTAGATCTTAGATAACTAATTTGGCACGAGAGTGTGAATTATAATCTGATAGAAATAGTGTGAGCAATTTGTTTAGATGAACAAAGATTTGATCTAGAGAATTGTGAACCAAAGAACTTGCTATTAATGCTTGTTTAGAACTCTAAGATTGCAAAGAGATTTGAATCATTAGGTTTCTAGGCATAGATAATAATCGCAACGAGAGTTGGGTTATTAACATTTGCGATTCTAGTTCCTAAACTTGTGTTTAATCTGAATCCTGATTATTGAATTGTCTGACATTGCATGATTTCCCGAGAACTTCCTAAGTCTAGCGTCTTTCTCCTATTGAAAACTCCCTTTTAAATTCATTGTATTGTTCACTGCTTTCTCCTGATTGACTTAGCTAAGTTTGAAAACATATAATCTGTCGTGTGAACTTGAGTCTCTATGGATTCGATACCCTTTGTACTACAATTGCATTTCTGTGCACTTGCATTTAGAATTGGGATAATTCTTGAATTACAGTTTCATTTAGAATTGGGATAATTCTTGACCTATCAAGTTTTTGGCGCCGTTGCCGGGTACTCTTTGAGTTCGCCGATAGATTTTTTTCTAGAATTTAGACTAAGTTGTTTTTCTTTTGTTTTGGTTACTGATACTTCTCTGTCTTGCTTGTTTTTGTTGCTGCCGGAATCGACAGACGCATTCAGTGTAGACCGACATCTACCAGTGTTGATCGACATCAAGCTCGAGACCAGTTTTTGAGTTCAGTTTATGCCAAGTCGTCACACAAGAAGCAACCCGGACGATAATATTTGGAACCTCATACTTGAGGAGCTTGCTAGACTTGAGAGGACAAACAGAAGTGCTCAGAAATCTTCAAGGATGATGAATCGATTGATTTTGATTCATGATGCTGAAGGTGTTCTGAGAGACTCACAGAACAATCCATACAATGCTCAAGGACAGATAATTGATGCTCAAGGAAATGTGATCCCTGAACAAGAGCAACAGATTGTTAATCCTCCTGCTAGGAGGACACTAGCTGACTACAACAGGCCTGATTAGTTCTATGCCAACATGTCTGCGATTGTACCTCCTGCTTTTGAGAGGAATGAGTTTGAGTTGAAGACTTCCTACTACACATTTGTGGGACAACACCTGTTTCATGGACACCCACATGAGCATTCTATGGACCACATAGAAGACTTTGAGTCTCTGGTCACTGGGATGAAGCACAATGGAGTAAGCTATGACTACCTGCACTGCAAGCTGTTTCCTCACTCTCTTGGAGGAGAAGCTGCTAACTGGCTGAAGCAGATTCCACCTGGGACTCTGACTACTTGGAATGCAGTGAAGGAGAAGTTTCTGCGACACTTCTATGATTATACTCGGTCTGGTCAGCTTAGAAAGGATCTCTTGACCTTTAAGCAGGGATCTATAGAGCCTTTTAAGGCAGCCTGGGTGAGATTCAAGATGTACCAGAGAGATTGTCCTCATCATGGTTTCTCTAAGGTACAAATGTTGGGTATCTTCTTCAGAGGAGTTGAGTTGTGGTATCAAATGGCCTTAGATGTTGTAAGTAATGGGAACTTCTACACTAAATCTCCTGAAGAAGCTAAGGAGCTTATCTTAAACTTGGTGACTAGTAATAGTGTCAAGAATGCTGATATGGAGAGGAAGAAGTCTGGTGGTAAAGCTGACAATTCCCAGATAGCTGAGACGAACAAGAAGATAGACACAGTTCACTGCTTGCTGGTTGGGAAGAAGGTTGTCCATTTTGCTCAAGAGACTTTGGTGATTGAGGATGAAGAAGGCTGTGAAGAAAAAGATGTGAACTACATTGGTGGATCTGGATTTCAGGGAAACAAGTTTGGAAATCAGCAAGGCAACAAGTTCTACAATGCTAATACTGGTTATGGTCAGAAGAGTGCTTTCACAAGCAATCAAAACTCTTCTGGATATAGTCAGAATTCTGCTTTCCAGAAACCTTTTCAGCAGAACACCTCCTACCAAAGGACCTATGGAGTTTCTTCTTATCAGACACCTCCTGCTACTAATACCCATGAGAGTAAGTTGGAAGCTATGATGGAGCAGATACTTGAGGGGCAGACAAAGAATACTGTGGACTTCAACAAGAAGATGGATGCCATCTACACTGATCTGAATAGGAAGTTTGAGTCTTTGAGCACACATATGAAGCAACTGGATACACAAGTAGGCCATATTTCAGGCTCAATCAAGGGGAAAAATGTTCAGAACACCCACATCAATGCTATCTCGGTTCAGATTGAAGATGGGCTGGATCAGGAAGAAGGATTTGAGGTTGTGACTGTGGAAATCGTTGGAAACAGAGATGAATCCGAAGCCACAGACTCAGTGTCGAGCAATACACCTTCTCAGTGTCGGTCGACACTCCCTGAAAAACCCGAGTTAGAGAGTTCTGACGGACTAAAATCGACCGAGATCGACATTGATCTCTAGGACAATACCCTCAGTGTCGGTCGACACTCATACAACGTCGATCGACACTATGGTCGGGTAGGGCCAATGTCATCTAAACCTCATGTTGTTTCTGAAGAGAAGGTTTATAAACCTCCTATACCATTCCCCAGGGTAGCTATGAAGTGTAAACGAGAGCTTGATGAAGCTAATTGCATAGAAGTAATGGATAAAAAGCTGAATGAGATTCTCCCAACTGATGATTTTCATTTTCACCATTGTCTACAGAGATATGTGGAGAAGATGATCCCCATGGATGAAGATTTAAAAGAATGGGTGGTGGTGCTTCCTAAACAAGTCAGTTATGTGTTGTTTAATCAGATTCAAGAGAACATACCAGATCCTTGTGTCTTTGTGCTAGATTGCTCTATCTTCAAAGATAGCTTCAAGCGCTCCTTATGTGATTTAGGAGCTAGTGGAAATCTCATGCCATACTCCGTGGCCGAGAGATTGGGGTTGACATACTTCCAAAAGACTAGGATCTCTCTAATCCTAGCTGATCAGTCGAAGAGGATTCCAGAAGGAGTTCTTTTGGACGTCCCTATCAAAGTTGGAAACTACTTGATTCCAACAAACTTCGTGGTGCTGAAATATGATAATGAACCGGATGATCCTCTGATACTAGGCAGACCCTTCTTAGCTACAGCTGGAGCAATGATTGATGTGAAGCACAGTCTGATTGATCTCCATCTGGGAAATAAGCCTCTGCACTTCAAGATGGATAAGCTGCGAAAATCCACCATTGATGTTCAAGCCTTTAGCATTGAGATGGATCAAGAATATCAGAGTAAGGAGGCTACAATTTCTAATATTGGAGAAAGGAAGATGGTGGTTTCTCAAGAATCCACTCTAACATATTCAGAGCATGCAACTGCTCATAAGCAGAAAGCTCCAAACGTCAGATCTCCACCAAGGCGAAGGTATGCATCTTCAAAACTCAAATCTCCTCACTTCATTGCTGTGAATGCAGGGAAATGCTCTATTCCTACGTTCCTTGGACACTATCATGCTGATACCGCTTACGAACCTCGATGGATGAGGAGACTTTCGCAGAGGAACTTACAGCCTCTGACGAAACCCCCGGGAGTCTGATCTCCTACCCGCAGTCAAGCTAACGACTAAAAACAAGCGCTGAGTGGGAGGCAACCCACTGGTAAGTTGTACATATTAGGATTTTTGGTTTTGCTTTTCGATTTTCTTGGTTTTTGGTGTTTTTTGTTAAGTTTCGCATAACCCATAGCACTGAGGAGTTATTGTCGGTCGACATCCAATTGGTATCGGTCGGCATCGATTTCGAGAATTTCGAGCACGAACGATAATCGACCATAGACGATTTCCAGGGGTCGATTTGGGTTAGAAAGGTAAGTGTCGACCGACATTAATATTAGTGTCGGTCGACATCGACAAAATCGAGGTAAGTTTCTTAAAAAACCCCCAAACCGACTTCATCTTCTCCATTCTTCCTCTCGCGAAAACCCTCTTCCAAATCGCCATCTCCTTCGTTTCTAACCGATTTCAACGATTCAAAGATTTATTCCACTTGATTTTCGGTGCTCTATCCATATCTAGTGTCTATTCCATCGATCTGCTAAGGTATGATTCTCAATCTCCCTTTTTCAGTTCGTGTCCAAAGGTAAAAAGCTTCGATTTTGGCTCAATCTGTTGATATCTAGGACGAGTTTGTGATGGAATATGGTTGATTTCAGTGTTGTGGATGATTTTATGGACTTAATTCAGTGAGATTATGATGTTGCAAAATTGCTATATTTGGGTCTCATGCTTGAATGCATGTGCTTGTTTTGCTGATGAATCCTTCCCTACACCGCGGCAAACGACCAAGGAGAGTTAATGAGTCATCCGGTTCTGGTCCCTCTCAACAGCAGGATGACACGACTTCCACCGATGTCCGCGATGCACAAAATTGCCCACCTTGGCCAAGGATGGAGAAGGCGAGGTTCAGGTACAGCCGGGTTGTTGGGATAGTGTCCTGAAATCACACTTGTACTCACTCCTGATGATAGTTGTGTGTCGAGATCAGACATTCGTATGATACTGGGTGGTTGCAATGTTTTGTTAGAAGCCTCTTGCAGTCTGTAAGTTGTAGACTTACTGCCAGTATTATATGATCCTATAGGGTCACACACCTAAGCAAACTGGAAGCATGAAAGTGGGAATGATCATTATGGTAATGATCATACTTATGTGTATTGGATACACATTTACATAGAGTTTTACAATGTGTGTGTCGATCGATGCATGAGTGCGTCGATCGATGCAGGCTTTTCATGGAGGTGTGTCGATCGACACAGTAAGTGTGTCGATCGTTGCACATCGGGTTCCGAAACTGATGTTTCGGATTAATGACGTAACCGAGACGGGATTGTCCGACGGTTTGGTGATGTCATTTCCAGGTCGATATATAAGGTCTTATATGGTCGACCTGAACCCTAGCCGTCTTCTCTTCTCTCTGACAGAAAAGCAGAAACACCAGAAACTCTTAGATCCCACAGATCCGGCACTAGCATCCCGTTTCCAGCTTGTGTGCGTGTGTACGTGGTAGAGGCAAGGCATCTGCGTTGCTCACTGATCTCGTTCACCAATTCCGCTGCCAGTTCAAGGTAAGAACGAGGTTGGTTAATTCAATATATCAAACCCTAGATCCTAGGAGGATCCTACAGTGGTATCAGAGCATGTTAGGGTTTAGGCTATTGAATCTGATGAAATTAATTCGAAAACTGGGTTTGTTGAATTGATTATTGCCTGCTAAAATCGTTTTTCAAGTGTTAATATCGGATTAAAAAGATTAAAAGCTTATGCTGGAAATTCGATACATGTGTTTGTCGCAGCGTGTCGATCGGTGCAAAGCGTGCATGGATCGATGCAGAGCGAAAACACGTAAACCTTTTAGGGTTTGTCGCAGCGTGTCGATCGGTGCAAAGCGTGCATCGATCGACACAGAGCGAAAACTCGCAAAATAATCTTAGGGTTTGTCGCAGAGTGTCGATCGGTGCAAAGCGTGCATCGATCGACGCCGAGTGAAAACTCGCACTGTATCGATCGACGCACTGGGTGGATCGATCGATTCAGTTGGTTGGTTTCGGTTCAATTGGATTGAACCGGAAACCAATTTTGATTGTGGTTAGGATGTGTCGATCGATGCAAGGATGCGTCGATCGACACACAACTCGCAGACTCAAAGGTTGGACCTATAGTTGCGATTACCAAATCGAATAAAACCTAAACTTAATAAAACTGAATGTTTTGATTAAATTAATAACTTCTTGGATGTATATTGGATATGCACCAAGATTAAATAGTTCATTTCCTCAACTAAATATCAAGTGATCTTGATGTCTTGCCCGATCTGGTCTACTGCCAAGACTCGTGTCGTTTGTTGGATAATCTTGGAGTCCTCGGTATCCACTGCAACGTGAGTAAGGCAGGTGATCATTGACAGATTTGCAGTGCAACTGTCAGTGATCACAAGGCAGATAATGGATTGGTTTCACTTGACTGGGCTGCCAGAAGTTCTGGGCCCAGAGACATCAGAGTGGATTGGACATAGTTTGTCTTATCCACGACCAAGAATTGTACCGAGTACAATTAGCAATGATTTGCTTACCTAGATAGCTAAAGTTTGAGTAACGGCGAGTCGCCCACTCGAATTTTAGTAATCTGAGGATCTTGGCTCATTGTATTCATCCGAAGAAACATAGTTTTGAATACAATGCGAGTTTTTCTTATTAGATAAGAATTCTCAATTCTTGAGCATTATAACTAAAATCTACCTCTTTTGAATTACAGCTATGTCTGTCTCAAATCACATCAACACTTTCTCACTAAGATCCGTCCTTGAGAAGGACAAGTTAAATGGATCTAATTTCTTGGAATGGTATCGGAACTTGAGAATAGTTCTCAGGCAGGAGAACAAGGAATATGTCCTTGAAAGAGTTCTCACCAAGAGGCCACGTTCCAATGCCCCGCAGACAGAAAAGAATGCTTGGGATAAGCATTCAGCTGATGTCAAAGATGTTAATTGTCTAATGCTGGTGACTATGAACTCTGAGCTGCAGAAGCAATATGAGAACGTGATGTCACCCATTGAGATGATTAACAGCCTGAAAGCTTTATTTCAGGAGCAAGCTCGCACAGAGAGATACCAGACGGTTAAATCTCTCATGGATTGCAAGCTGGCTAAGGACAGTCCAGTAAGTCCTCATGTCCTTAAAATGATGGGTTACATTGATAACCTGGGGAAACTGAACTGTGCCATTAGCCAGGAGCTAGCCACTGACATGATTCTGCAGTCTTTGCCGTCGTGTTTTGATCAGTTCATCATGAACTACAACATGCAAAACATGACTAAGACATTGACTGAGTTGCACGGCATGCTGAAGACAGCAGAGCCGAATCTCAAGAAGGCTACTCCCAGTGTCCTGATGGTACAAGGGGGTAAAAGGTTTAAGAAACCGAAGAAGGACAAGGGAAAGGCCCAGGTTGTCGAGACTGAAAGTCAAGACAAGCCCAAGCCCAAGCCCAAATCCAGGCCTTCTCCTGAGGATAAGTGCAACTACTGCAAGCAGTTGGGGCATTGGAAGAGAGACTGCAAGAAGTTCAAGGAAGATTACAAGAAGCTGAAAAAGACGTATGATGCGTCTGATTCAGGTATTTATGTTATCGAACTTAATGTTATGTCTTCTAGTTCTACTTCGTGGGTATTGGTGTTGGATAGTTCAGTTGATCCTGATTCAATTCTCATATTGATATCAACCTAAACATGCATCAGATCTAGGTGTTCTTATTTAGAAACATAACATGATCTCACCTTTTACCTGTTTGTTGCAGCGGAAGGATTAGAACAGGTCAGAGATAAGATAGATGCACCGAGGGATGAATCCTCCAAAGGTTCACACACGCTTCACAAGGAAATGGCTGCTAGACCACGAGGAAGAGAGGCGCAGAGAGAGAGGAGTAGCCGCGGCTGGGTGTTAGGGTTAGGAAGAAAAAGAGTTGGCTTTTAGTCATTAAAAGCCTTCTCTTTCCCTTTTGGGCTTTTGGGCCCAATCTGATTAAATCCCATTTAATCAGACCCATTAATCTTTCTCTCTTAGTACGACAAATGCCTGGCACTTTTGTCGTACTTCTGCTAAGCCGTTCCAACACATTTTCCTGTTAGCTTAGGCGTGTGACCCATATGGGATCATATAATAAAGGCAATAAGTCCAAGACTTATAGATCATGAGCGGACTCTAGCAAGCCATCATGATCCCCAGCATTATATGACTTATGTCTGATCTTTGACATACTCTTACTTTCTAGAGACAGTACCGAGATTACTGGACACAATTCCAACAATCTCCCACTTGTACTGGAATCTCTGTATTCATAATCCTTTTGTCTCAATATCTCGATTAGTCATAAGGCAAGATTGGTGTCATCCTTATAAAGCCTAATCTTGTTCATCGGACTCTGATTTGATACTGACAATCCAAACGACTCGGGAAAGTCCGTTTGAGCATGGCCATGCGTTTTCCAGTATTCAAATCTCCGATTGGCCTAGAGATATTCACTCCATTTATATTGGAGGGACAAATCCCATCTTGTTCCATCACTGTAAACTATTCATTTCATGATGTACCCAAACAAGGTCCTTATAGCTATCACAGAACGATAGCGTTAGACAATGATCAAAGTACATCAGTCCATGTGCAGTCACATGCATGTGAACTCAGGTCTAAGGACTATACTCTATAGTCGTAGTAAGAATCTCTTATGACACAGATATAAATATCCTGAAGAGTTCTTATAAGCGGGTCTTGTCCGGTCGTATGTTCCCAACATACACCTATGTACTGACTTTGATGCCGCGCATCTATGACACATTGAGACTTTGTCATAAGTCACGTACCAATCCAGTTTCACACGGTTGTTGATGTTCCAATTTCGACAACCTTCGACTGGGGACATGATGATATAAAACATTTATCAAATATAGGATCTCATGATCAAGCTAAATGACTTCGATGACTCAAGATCAAGTCATTTACTTCGATGACCTATAAAATGGTTCATATCATTTTGGAACGATTATTTCATCATAGCCAAAATAATCTTGAAATAATAATTTCATTAAAACATAAAATAATGTTTTACACGAACATATCAAATAACTAAAATAAAGCTCACAAAACTCCCACTCAAATTTAGATTACATTTCAATGTTTCTAATGCCTACAGCTTCAGTCAGGAACTCGAGCTTAGGCCTTGGGAGTGGCTTTGTCAACGGATCAGCGACGTTATCATCTGTCGGAACTCGGCTGATCTTGACTTCCTTTCTATTAATGATGTCACGTATCAAGTGATATCTTCTTTGAACATGCTTGGATTTCTGGTGTGATCTTGGTTCCTTTGCCTGAGCTATAGCACCATTGTTGTCACAAAACAGTGCCAGAGGCTCAGCCGCATCTGGTATCACACCTAGTTCCATAATGAACTTTCGTATCCAAACAGCTTCCTTCGCTGCTTCTGAGGCGGCGATATATTCAGCTTCTGTAGTGGAATCAGCAACGGTGTCCTGCTTGGAGCTTCTCCAACTTACTGCACCGCCATTCAGACAAAAGACATAATCGGACCGTGACCGGAAATCATCTGTGTCTGTCTGGAAACTTGCGTCCGTGAATCCACTGACTTTAAGCACATCACTTCCACCGTACACCAAGAACTTATCCTTAGTATGTCTTAGATACTTCAAGATATTCTTTACGGCAATCCAATGGTTTTCACCTGGATTTGACTGGTATCTACTCGTCATGCTCAATGCGTAAGCAACATCAGGACGAGTACAGATCATGGCATACATGACAGATCCTATTGCAGATGCATAAGGAATATTCTTCATGCGCTCAAGCTCAGCAGCCGACGTAGGGCTCTGCTTCTTGCTTAGCGTTGTGCCATGTACCATTGGCGTGAAGCCCTTCTTGGAATCTTTCATGCTGAATCTTTGTAGGACTTTGTCAATGTATGAGTCTTGACACAAGCCTATCAGCCTCTTAGGTCTATCCCGATAGATCCTAATTCCAAGAACGTATGCGGCTTCACCCATGTCTTTCATGGAAAAACAACTTCCAAGCCAGTCCTTTACAGACTTCAGCATTGGAATGTCGTTTCCGAGAAGCAGTATGTCATCGACATACAGGATAAGAAATACAATCTTGCTCCCACTAGATTTCTTATACACGCATTGTTCTTCTTCGTTTCTAATGAAGTCAAATTGCTTGATCGCTTCATCAAAACGAAGATTCCAGCTCCTCGATGCTTGCTTCAGTCCATAAATGGATTTATGAAGCTTGCATACTTTCCCAGCATTCTTTGGATCTATGTAACCGTCAGGTTGTGTCATATACACATCCTCTTCCAGAATACCATTCAGGAAGGCGGTTTTCACGTCCATCTGCCAAATTTCATAATCATGAAAAGCTGCAGTTGCTAGTAGAATCCGAATAGATTTCATCATGGCCACTGGTGAATAGGTTTCATCGTAGTCCACACCGTGAACTTGTCTGAAACCTTTTGCCACCAACCTGGCTTTGTAAATCTGGACATTTCCATCCACGTCAATCTTCTTCTTGAAGATCCATTTGCACTCGATGGCTTTTACACCAACGGGTAAGTCAACCAACGAAAACACTTGGTTGACCGACATGGAGTCCATTTCGGAATCAGTGGCCTTGCGCCACTTAGAGGAATCTGGGCCCATCATGGCTTGATTGAAGTTCGATGGTTCATCACCATCAATGATCAGAAGATCATGACAGTTAGTCACGAGGAATCCTTGATATCTCTCGGGTTCGTGACGGATCCTCCCGGATCTTCGAACTTCAGGTACTACAGGTTCAAGCTCTACAATTTCTTGTAGATCCTCCTGCTGCTCTTCCTCATTAGGTTGAGCAGTATCCTGTTCATCTTGAATTTCTTCAAGCAGTACCTTACTCCCACTGTCTTTCTTAGAGAGAAACTCTCTCTCAAGAAAGTTACAATCCCGGGCAACAAAGATCTTGTTCTCGGAACGTAGATAGAAGTAATAAGCCTTGGTTTCCCGTGGATAACCAATGAAATAGCATTTGTCAGATTTTGGTGTAAGCTTGTCTGAGATTAATCTCTTGACATAGGCTTCACAACCCCAAATTCTGAGATAAGACAGCACTGGAGCTTCTCCAGTCCATAATTCATATGGTGTCTTTGCTACTGCTTTTGATGGCGCTCTGTTTAGTGTGAACACTGCTGTTAGCAGAGCATATCCCCAAAGGGATATTGGAAGGTCTGTGTGACTCATCATAGATCGAACCATATCCAATAAGGTCCGATTTCTCCTTTCAGACACACCATTCCATTGAGGTGTTCCTGGAGGAGTGAGTTGGGATACGATCCCACACTCTCTCAGATGATCACTGAATTCTTGGCTTAAGTATTCTCCTCCTCGGTCGGACCGAAGAGCCTTAATGCTTTTGCCAAGTTGGTTCTGTACTTCATTTTGGAATTCTCTGAACTTCTCAAAAGATTCAGACTTATGTTTCATTAAATAAACATATCCATACCTACTGAAATCATCAGTAAAGGTAATGAAGTACTGATAGTTTCCTCTTGCATTTGTGGACATTGGGCCACACACATCAGTGTGTATCAGGCCCAATAAGTCACTGGCCCTCTCGTTAGGTTTATTAAAGGGGGCCCGTGTCATTTTGCCCATCATGCATGATTCGCATTTCTCACATGACTCAAAGTCAAATGAGCCAAGAAGTCCATTCGAATGGAGCCTCTTGATGCGTTTCTCGCTGATGTGCCCTAAACGACAATGCCATAGAAACGTTCGGTTTTCCTCATTATGTTTAAACCGTTTTGTATTAATGTTATAAATTGGCGCGGATTGATCGAGTATGTAAAGCCCATTCGTAAGAGGGGCAGAACCATAGAACAAATTGTTGCGATTGAAGGAACATAATTTATTCTTAACTGAAAAATCATAACCTTCCAAATCCAACAAAGAAATTGAAATAATATTTCTGCTTATAGCAGGTACAAAATAACAATTATTAAGTTCTAAAATCAATCCCGAAGGTAAAGACAACAAGTATGTGCCTACAGCTAGTGCTGAAACTTTCGCTCCATTCCCAACTCGTAGCTCCACTTGTCCTTGCTTCAGCCTTCTACTGTTGCTGAGTGCCTGCATATTAGTACAAATATGAGCCCCACAACCAGTATCCATGACCCATGAGGTATTATCAGAAGTAGTTGTATTAACTTCTATAACAAAAATACCTGATGAAGAAGTCTCGAAAGTCTTCTTCTTTAATTCCTTTAGACCTTCCTGGAATTTCTTACAATCTCTTCTCCAATGCCCCAGTTCTTTGCAGAACCTGCACATGTCAGTAGGCCCAGCCTTGGACTTGGGCTTGGGCTTTGGCGTGTCCTTGTCCACGACTTGGACACCCTTGGCCTTTCCCTTATCCTTAGCAGAAGACTTCTTAAACCCCTTGCCCTTTTGTACCATAAGTACATTGGGGTCCTTGGCGGTTTTCTTCAAGTTGGGCTCTGCAGTCTTGAGCATTCCGTGAAGCTCAGGCAGTGTCTTACTCAAGCCATGCATGTTAAAGTTCAGAATGAACTGATCATAGCTTGCAGGTAAAGACTGCAGAATGATGTCGCAGGCAAGTTCCTGGCTGATTGGGCAGTCGAGTTTCTGAAGATGATCGAGATAACCCATCATCTTCAACACATGAGGACTCACTGCCGCATTCGCAGCCAACTTACAGTCCAAGAGGTTCTTAACTGTCTGGAACCTCTCGGTCCTAGCCTGCTCCTGAAAAAGCGATTTCAGGCTTGCCATGATCTCGATTGGAGACAATACACTTTCGAACTGTTTTTGCAGCTCAGGAGTCATTGTCACCAACATCAGGCAATAGACATCATTTTCATCTGACGAATGCTTTTCCCAAGCATTGTGCAGAGTCCTGGCAGCATTGGCAAGAGGCCTCTCGGGGAGGGGATCTCGAAGGACATAATCCTTCTTCTCCTGCTTGAGGACCAGCCTCAAGTTCCTTGACCATGTCAGGAAGTTCGTTCCAGTCAGCTTCTCCTTCTCGAGAACAGACCGGATCGAGAATGTGTTTTGTGTGCTTGTAGTAGTCATATCTGAAATATATAAATAAAAAGGTTATTAGTTATATGTTCAAAATGATTAATCTCGTATTAAAGTATAATATGATTAATCATGCATTATATTCAATAACATAAGTTACCCTCAATAGAATATAATGATTCCAAGATCCACATATAACTAAGATTAAAGTGGGCCACTGGCCGTCACCCAATCATAGCTTATATCGGTAAGCCCTATATCGGCTAATTATATCCGTGATATAACTCTTGGTTGTGAATCTGGGCCCGAGGCCCAATCCACTCTGATGTCTCAAGGCCCGGGACTCCCGATGGCCTAGTCAAGAAAACCGGACTATACAGTCATGTAATCATTAATGTCTGGGACTCCCAATGACATTTATGAATCACAAACCGTCTTACCCACGCAAAAACAGACATCCTCACACTGTAAGGCCATGAATGCAATTGAATGGGCTTTGACAGCTGACATAGTCTGGACAAGACATCCAACGCTTGATATTATTTGAGGTTCGTAGGTTTATTAAAATTCATTCCCAAAATAGAAGATTACTATTTCGGGAAACTTTCCATTTTTGGAAACCTACTATTTTTGGAAACTTTCTAAAATTGGAAACTTTCTAAAAACGGAAACTTTCTAACTTTAGAAATTTCTTTAAAATCCAAAACCCGCAAATTCAGAAACTTCTATTTCGAGAAACTTTTTAATTTCAAAATTTCGGAAAATATAATTCAAAAACGACTTTATAAATTTATAAAATAGATTTTAAATTAATCTGAAGAAAGACTCAAATAATTGGCCCAATTGTTTTAACTTCTTGGCCCGAGGCCCAAGAATTGGTCCATGTCCAAGACATGACCCAATTGTCCAATTAATTGACATAACCGGTCTGGTTCATTAAAACTGGTCTAACCAAGTTTCAATTACTACGATGACCACAATTGTCAACCGGTTATTTACTAAACCGGAATTTCTCAATTTATTTGGTCCAACCAAATCAAATTAGAAATTCCCGGTTTAGGCACTAAATCCAATATTTCTTTCGACATTGGATTTCTTATCCCGGTTTAACCAGATTTAATAAAATTATTAAAATCTGTTTATTAAACCAGAACGAAGATTTTAATTAAGTTTTTGAACCGAACCCTGAACCGAATCGATTTGGTCACGAACCAAACCGAGTTGGTCGTGACCTAGCTTCTTTCCCAAGAAACCATCGGCCAGCCGCTCAGCCGCGAGCCAACCGATCCGAGATCGAGGCGATGCCAAGCTGCGGTCGGGACGATCCATCGGGACGGTGCAGCCGGGACGATGCATCCACGATCGCCGAGTGATCGGGACGCGACGCTCGCCAGCAGGACGCGATCGAGACGACGCGATCGGACGCGACGCGACGATCGATCGTGATCGATCGAACGATCCGATCGGATCCAATCCGACCGTCCCGACCGTCCGACCTGCGATCGACCCCGTCCGTCCGACCCATCCTTCTCGTGGCCGATCACCAAAACCCGAGTCATATAGCTCGGTTTTGTGATCCAATTAATGTGTTTAGAGTTCAATTCTGATTCTTAACTGTTTTATCTTATCAGTAATTGATTCAAAAACAATTCTAAACAGATTAAACAACCTAAACATGAATCTAAAACAAGAAACCTAAGAACCAATGGCTCTGATACCACTGTTGGATAGTTCAGTTGATCCTGATTCAATTCTCATATTGATATCAACCTAAACATGCATCAGATCTAGGTGTTCTTATTTAGAAACATAACATGATCTCACCTTTTACCTGTTTGTTGCAGCGGAAGGATTAGAACAGGTCAGAGATCAGATAGATGCACCGAGGGATGAATCCTCCAAAGGTTCACACACGCTTCACAAGGAAATGGCTGCTAGACCACGAGGAAGAGAGGCGCAGAGAGAGAGGAGTAGCCGCGGCTGGGTGTTAGGGTTAGGAAGAAAAAGAGTTGGCTTTTAGTCATTAAAAGCCTTCTCTTTCCCTTTTGGGCTTTTGGGCCCAATCTGATTAAATCCCATTTAATCAGACCCATTAATCTTTCTCTCTTAGTACGACAAATGCCTGGCACTTTTGTCGTACTTCTGCTAAGCCGTTCCAACACATTTTCCTGTTAGCTTAGGCGTGTGACCCATATGGGATCATATAATAAAGGCAATAAGTCCAAGACTTATAGATCATGAGCGGACTCTAGCAAGCCATCATGATCCCCAGCATTATATGACTTATGTCTGATCTTTGACATACTCTTACTTTCTAGAGACAGTACCGAGATTACTGGACACAATTCCAACAATTGGATACCGGCTGCGGTGCTCATATTTGTACTGATGTGCAGGCACTAAGAAACAGTAGGACGCTGAAGAAAGGACAAGTGGAGCTGCGGGTCGGGAATGGAGCTAAGGTTGCTGCACTGGCCGTAGGCACCTACGAGTTGTCCTTACCATCGGGCATGGTTTTAATTTTAAATAATTGCTACTTTATACCTGCGATAAGCAGAAACATAATTTCAGTTTCCGTTTTGGATTTGGAAGGTTTTGATTTTGCTGTTAAGAATAAAGTTTGTTCTTTTAATCGTGATGGTACGTTTTATGGTAGCGCCCCATTAGATAATGGGTTATATATTTTAAACCAAGAAATGCCTGCCTTTAACATAAATACAAAGCGGTTTAAGTTCAATGACGAAAACCCGACTTTTTTATGGCATTGTCGTTTGGGCCACATAAATGAGAAACGCATCCAAAGGCTCCATAGAAATGGGCTTCTGGGCTCATTTGATTTTGAATCATGTGAGAAATGCGAATCTTGTTTGATAGGCAAAATGGCTAGAGCCCCTTTCAACAAACCAAATGAAAGGGCCAATGACTTATTGGGCCTTGTTCATACTGATGTATGTGGGCCGATGAGTACTGTTGCCAGAGGAAATTACAAGTACTTCATTACCTTCACTGATGATTTCAGTAGGTATGGCTATGTCTATTTGATGAGACATAAGTCGGAATCCTTTGATAGATTCAAGGAATTCAAGAATGAAGTACATAATCAACTTGGCAAAAGTATCAAAGTTCTGCGATCGGATCGCGGAGGAGAATACTTGAGTCAAGAATTCAGCGACTATCTAAGCGAGTGTGGAATTATTTCACAACTCACTCCTCCTGGTACGCCCCAATGGAATGGAGTGTCGGAGAGGAGGAATCGAACCTTATTGGATATGGTTCGGTCTATGATGAGTCATTCAAATCTTCCATTATCCTTTTGGGGATACGCTCTAGAAACGTCTGCGTTTACACTAAATAGGGTACCATCTAAATCAGTGGAAAAGACACCACATGAACTGTTGACTGGGAATGTTCCTAGTCTGTCTTTCCTGAGGATTTGGGGTTGTGAAGCTTATGTCAAACATTTAATCTCTGACAAGCTTGCACCCAAATCAGATAAATACTACTTCGTTGGTTATCCTAGGGAAACCAAGGCATACTACTTTTACAACCAATCTGAGAACAAAGTATTTGTTGCTCGGGACTGTTCTTTTCTTGAGAGGGAGTTTCTCTCTAAGAAAAACAGTGGGAGTAAAGTACATCTTGAAGAAATTCGAGATGCACAGGAGACTGCTCAACCTGCTGAGGAGGAGCAGCAGTTGGATCCACAAAGTTCTGTGGAACCGCCGCCTGTGGAGCCTGAAGTTCGCAGATCCGGAAGGATCCGTCACGAACCCGAGAGATACTATGGATTTCTCGTGACCGATTCAAATGATCTGATGATCATTGATAGTGACGAACCAGCGACCTTCGCGGAAGCAATGATGGGCCCGGACTCCGAAAAATGGCTTGGAGCCTCTAAGTCCGAAATGGGATCCATGTCAGAAAACCAAGTATGGTCCTTGGTCGATTTACCTAATGGTGCAAAAGCCATTGAGTGTAAATGGATCTTCAAAAAGAAGATTGACGTGGATGGCAATGTACAGATTTACAAAGCGAGGTTGGTGGCTAAAGGTTTCAAGCAAATTCATGGTATTGACTATGATGAAACCTATTCCCCAGTCGCTATGCTTAAATCCATTCGGATTCTTCTAGCAATTGCCGCTCATTATGATTATGAGATTTGGCAAATGGATGTCAAAACTGCATCCTGAATGGTATTCTGGAAGAGGATGTGTATATGACACAGCCTGAAGGTTTTGTCGATCCTAAGAAAGCTGGGATGGTATGCAAGCTTCATAAATCCATTTATGGATTGAAGCAAGCATCACGGAGTTAAACAATTTGGTTTCATCAAGAACGAAGAAGAACCATGTGTTTACAAGAAGACTAGTGGGATCAAAATTGCGTTTCTTGTATTGTATGTCGATGACATACTCCTCCTCGGTAATGACGTTTTGTTGCTTCAGTCTGTCAAGACTTGGCTTGGAAGTTGTTTTTCCATGAAAGACATGGGAGAAGCCGCGTACATTCTTGGAATCAGAATCTACAGAGATAGATTGAATAGGCTGATTGGATTGTGCCAGGACACTTATATTGATAAGGTGTTGCACAGATTCAGGATGCAAGATTCCAAGAAGGGCTTCATACCGATGTCTCATGGCATGAGTCTCAGCAAGAAGCAGTGTCCGACGACACTTGCTGAGCGAGAGCGCATGAATAGGATTCCTTATGCTTCTGCAATAGGATCTATTATGTATGCCATGCTCTGCACTCGTCCAGATGTAGCTTACGCGTTAAGCATGACGAGTAGATACCAATCTGATCCAGGTGAAGTTCACTGGACAGCTGTCAAGAATATTCTCAAGTATTTGAGACATACTAAGGATACATTCCTTGTGTATGGAGGAAGTGAAGAACTTGTGGTGAATGGATTCACCGATGCGAGTTTTCAGACAGACAGAGACGATTTCCGATCACAATCTGGATATGTCTTCTGTCTAAATGGCGGTGCAGTGAGCTGGAAGAGCTCTAAGCAGAATACCGTAGCTGATTCCACAACGGAAGCTGAATATGTTGCTGCTTCAGAAGCGGCAAAGGAAGCTGTTTGGATCAAGAAGTTCATGACTGAACTTGGTGTGGTTCCTAGTATCTTGGAGCCAGTGGCTTTGTTTTGTGATAACAACGGAGCCATTGCTCAGGCAAAAGAACCAAGGTCACACCAGAAGTCCAAACACGTGCAGAGGAGATATCACCTGATTCGAGATATCGTCAATAGAGGTGATGTGAAGATCAGCCGAGTTCCGACAGACGAGAATGTCGCTGATCCTCTAACTAAGTCACTCCCAAGGCCTAAGCATGAGAGTCATACGACTGCTGTAGGCATTAGAGATCTTAAGATGTAATCTTGATTCTAGTGGGAGTTTTTGGTTTTATTTTAGTTATAATAAGATGCTCTTGTAAACATTCTTTTAGAAGTGTTTAATGAAATTTGATTTCAGCATTATTTATTGTGATCTAAATAATGGTCCCAAAATAAGTTTATGACATATTATAGGTCATCAAGTTGAGGACTTGATCATGAAACCCTATAAGTTAATAAATTATGTTTTGTCCCTAGTCGAGGTTGTAGAATTGGGACACTGACAACCGTTAGAGATTAGATTGTGAGGTGACTGTTGGCTAAGTTTCATGGAGCTAATGATATGATTATCGCAGTCAGTCACATAGATATATGTTAGTGAACATATGATCGGACATGACCCGCTAATGAGAAGTCTACAAGATAGTTATATCTGTGTCATAAGAGGTTCTCATTACGACTATAGAGTATAATCCTTAGACCTGAGTTCATCATGCTTCCTTGCATATGAATTGGTGCATTTTGACTTTGTCAAACGTCGACCCGTAACTGGCGACTATAACGGCACTGTTCAAGTATATCATGAAATGTGCGTTGAAACAGGGATGGAACAAGATGGAATTTGTCCCTCCTGAATAACGGGAGATAAATATCTCAGGGCCTATCGAAGATTTAATACTGAGAAAATGTGTGGCCGCACTCAAACGAACTGTAGTTCAGTTGTTTGTAATGTTCAGTATGAGATCAGGAGTTCGATAAACACGATGTTGGCTTAATAAGGATGACACCAATCTTGCCTTATGCCAAATCGAGATATAGAGACAAAAGGATTATAGGAATTGATGATTCCAGTACAAGTGGGAGATTGTTGGGATAGTGTCCTGAAATCACACTTGTACTCACTCCTGATGATAGTTGTGTGTCGAGATCAGACATTCGTATGATACTGGGTGGTTGCAATATTTTGCTAGAAGCCTCTTGCTGTCTGTAAGTTGTAGACTTACTGCCAGTATTATATGATCTTATAGGGTCACACACCTAAGCAAACTGGAAGCATGAAAGTGGGAATGATCATTATGGTAATGATCATACTTATGTGTATTGGATACACATTTACATAGAGTTTTACAATGTGTGTGTCGATCGATGCATGAGTGCGTCGATCGATGCAGGCTTTTCGTAGTGGTGTGTCGATCGACACAGTAAGTGTGTCGATCGTTGCACATCGTGTTCCGAAACTGATGTTTCGGATTAATGACGTAACCGAGCCGGGATTGTCCGACGGTTTGGTGATGTCATTTCCAGGTCGATATATAAGGTCTTATCTGGTCGACCTGAACCCTAGCCGTCTTCTCTTCTCTCTGACAGAAAAGCAGAAACACCAGAAACTCTTAGATCCCACAGATCCGGCACTAGCATCCCGTTTCCAGCTTGTGTGCGTGTGTACGTGGTAGAGGCAAGGCATCTGCGTTGCTCACTGATCTCGTTCACCAATTCCGCTGCCAGTTCAAGGTAAGAACGAGTTTGGTTAATTCAATATATCAAACCCTAGATCCTAGGAGGATCCTACACCGGTTTGGGTTTACAGTCCTGCAGAAGAATCTAAGAAGGTCACTTACACTCAAAGGCTAATCTCGGATCAGTGGGATGATTATGATTCCTTGTTCTACAACGCCTGGTGTGGCGTCGATATCATTCCCACACGGCTCGCCTGCAACACCACCATGACGAAGCTGAAGATTAAATCGGATGTTCTGCGTGTTCTGCGGACGATTGGTTTGGGTACCATCTTTACCAAGTACTATGACTTGCATGAGGAGCTGGTCCGATAGTTAATGGCAACATTCCGAGTGTATTACACCAATGACGTGGTGAGGAAGGTTTCTGAAGGGACATTGACCTTTATGGGTAAGGGAGTGCGATACATGATCACCATTCCTGAGCTCTGTGACATCTACGAGTTTGACAGGACTAAGGAGCCAGTGAACCTACCTGAGAAGTGGCGCGATCTGCAAGTGTGCTGGGCGCATTTTGGCAATGGAGTATATGACTCTCAGACTACCAGACAGTCCGCAGTGAGGCACCCGGTCTTGAGGTACCTTGTCCGCTTGTTGCCAACACGATCCTATGCAAGATGGAGCCAGGAATGATGCGGATAGCTAAGATTTTCCTGCTGTACTTTGGGATTGGTGATATTATTGATGAGGATGTTTATCGGGATGCACACTTGGAGGCTGATGTCAACATGGGAGCTGTCTTTGCCCACCATCTAGAGAATCTCAAGACTAAGCCATTCAGTGGAAAAAGGCAGAAGACAGAGTCTGTTGGGAGTCTCCTAACTCCTATTTTTGACCACTTTGGGATTGATAGGAGTCAGCTGAAGATATGCACCAAGAAGTCCACCATGGATTTTACGCACCTGAAGAGTATGCATTGGATCAAGGGAGACACAACTGGGAGAGAGTTTATGTGGCATTTTACTGATATCTCTGGTGTTGAGCGCCTCTTTCCTCTCCCAGAGACCAAGCTGACAGGCATTACAGGCGAGCCTCTGATGCTCTCTTTTCAGCATGCTGAGGAGCTTTGTCGACCTGTTCGGCGTCGCTTCACTGTGCTTCGAGGCACCTTCTGCTGCTGAGCATGATGATGTTCTTGATGCTGATTCTGATGAGACTTATGGTGATACATCCATGGAATCACTCCAATGCTAAGATCACTTGATGATCAGATGATTCCTAAGCCAAGCTTGCGGAAGATGGATTTAAGGTAGATGTGGTGGTGGAACTTGTGATTGACTCTCTAAACCAATGGGTTTGATTGACTCTCTCAATCTAAGAACAAGCTATCTGAATAACTCAAATAGATTGATCTGAAACTCCTAAGAACAAGGTGAATCACTCACAATATTCGAAGAAGGAACACTTCACAAAGAACACAAACTTTGGAAGAAAACAGAATAATTCTATTATTTTAAAATGGTTGAAAAGGGTGATTTACAATGAATTCGTAGCTGAGCTTTTATAGGCTCATAGACAACAGTTTGAAAGGCCTAATACAAGAAAAGAATCGAAAAATATAAGGAATATGGCCGTTGGGATTTATTGGAATATTTGGCCAGAAATGGAAAGATGAATCTTCTTGAGTCTTAAAAGCTTTGGAATGAATGTAGAGTGTCTAGGTACATTCAAGATGATGTGAGAGAGCTTCAATTCGTGGCCAAACTTCAGGAAAAAGAGTTGTTGGTGATTGATCTCCATTGGCTCCAAATTAGGTAAGTGTGAGAATAATGGTATCCTCCTGATCCTATGGTTGCTGGTGCATAGGAACTTGATAGATAACTCTCCTGGATGATTAAATGTGTCTCCTGAATGCTTATATATCTCTCCTGGTTGCCAATGTCTTGTTTGTAACTGATTGAATCCTTGAGCCTCCAAATGAAGCGAGCTGAGAATCATATGTTTTAGAAGTTGAATAACTTCTGCATCTGAACTCCATTTGTGATGATTCAAACTCTCCATGATTCCTTGATGAGTTAAGTTTCTAAAACATATTGATTTGTAGCTTAACTCCTTCTTTTTGGGTAGATATGCTCCAAGACATGCACATATGTCTCTGGTGCATTCAAGCTGTTTCTCTCCAAGGGTCTTTGTTGGTTGATTTATATCCTCTACATGCTCCGTGGTTGATGATGACTTGATGTCCTCATCATACTCTCCCTCTTGAAAAGGTTTCGACCTCGAAACTTTATATCCTACACCAAGAGAAAGCAAGTTAGCTTTCATTCTCCTTTGTGAGCTTAGGGTCTTACCTTGGTATAGTTGTGGTTGGGTGATGTATGGGACATCAGGTTGGTCTCCTTGGAGGAGATAATTAAGTATAAATCCTCTTCTCTGGTTGTCTTGCCACTGAAAAGTGGTTGGGCCATTATTTCCCTTGGTGGCTTTGGTCTTGTTCTCCTTTAATGATGATGCCTTTTTGTTAGGATCAGGTTCTGGTGACAAGTTATCTTCTAGTGGTGCTTCTTCATGGTTGATATCCTTAGTACCTGCACTGATCTCAACACTATGGATAAGAAACAAGTGTATCATGGGTTCTTTACAAGAATATAAACTTGTACATCCTTCTGTCCTAGTTATATCTAATCCTTTTACTAATTGCAGTCTTAGGTTAAGAATTGTAGCTGCGAAGCTATCACATTCTTTCAGGCCTAATAACATCTTCAGTTCAACATGTAAATCTGTATAAACAAACTTAGAGAAAGAATGACTTACCTGAGGAACACACTTAGTGTTCTGAGCATTCAGCTTGGTAGGGTGATTTGATGATTGGTCTGGGGGCTTCTCCTTGATGCCTCTTCTGTTCTTGGCTATTTGATGGTTCTATTTTGTGTGACTTGTGCCTGAAACAACTCTTAAGAGCAAGTGCATCATATCTGGCTTTGACATTATATAGCTAGGGACTGAAAAATTCAAACTTACAAGGAGTTTGTTAGCTAATTGCAACATGTTCTGCACTTTGCTTTCTAGAACTTCTCCATGGATTCCACCAGTGTGTTTAAGATACCGAGCTTCTGAATTGTGCGTAACAAGAACAGTTACCTCTTGCTTTACATCTTGCTCTGCTTTTGGTGACAATGTCTTAGATTGCTCTTCTTTGCTATCCACAATCTCCTTTTGAATATGCCTTTCTTTGCATATGCTTATGGGTCTTTCTTCTTGTATTATTCCTGGATCAAAATTCTTTGGCAAAGACAAGTGCATAAATCTTGAACTGGAATTTAGAGAATCAGAATGAGATAAACTATAACTTTCTCTATTTAATTCTGTTTTAGCTCCTAGTAAAGTTTCTCTCATCAATTTCCTACTGGGACAATTTGCAGCAAAATGCCCTTTCTTATGGCACCTATAACATGTAGGTTCTTTGGAATTCACAAAGCCAGAAGACTTACCTTGTGTTGGCATGGTTGGCAGCTTATGTAAGCTGTTGGAATTGGGTCTGTTTGCTTTGGGGGCAACTTGTGGCTCTCCTATTTCCATATAAGGAGCTTTATGACTCTGCTTTAGCTCCGTTTTCTCCTCCTTTAGTTGCGGAATCTCTTTTATCCTTTGCCATTGTTCTTGAATGCTTGGAGGTTCTGGTGAGAGGGTGGAGGTTGGCCTTTTCTGATCCTTCTTTGCATGATCAGTCTTCTTAGCTTCTGCTGGACTTGACCAAGTATTTTTGCAAACACTTTCTTGGGCTTAGAACAGTAAGCATTCTTAGGCTTGGAAGTAGACTGCAATATTGGTGAAACCATCACTCTTCTTGGTGTTGTTTGGCATTGGGATTTTGAAATGATGTTCTTGTGTGTCTGGTGCTTCTTCATAAACTCTCTGTACATCCTTGCCTTTAGGTCTCTCCAATCTAGTACTGGCTTGTTGTAGAAGCCTGGAGTACACTCTCTTAGCCACCACTAATATGCTTCTCCGGTGAGTGCATCAACAACATATGACAGCTTCCCCTCCTTAGGAATATTGTTAGATTTCAGCCACTGCTTCATGTTGGTCTCCCAATGGAGATAATCTTCAGGGTTTTGGCTGTAACCTGAAAAGGTTAAGGACTTGGTTCTGGAAACACTTCTCTTGTAACTTTGCTTCTTTGTTTTGCCTGAAGTGTTGCAGCTTGGTATTTGGTTTGTAACCAAAGTGTGGTGCAGCTCTTTCTTTTGCTTCGGAAGTGAGTGATAATTGATATCCACTTCTGGTTCTTCACCATAATCTGAGTATGAGTAGTCTGATTTCCACCATGAGTCTCTGGTTGGTGTGTCTCTAAGCCACAATTTCTTTGAATTAGAACAATTTATGATGGTTGAATAGCAGTCTGGTGGCTCTGGCTCAAGTTCTTCCCCATCTGGTTCTTCTTCTCCAAAGCGAGAGCAGGATTCATATTGACACCTTGCTTCTTCTTGGTCTGACTCATATGGATTCAAGTCTTGATATGAGTCTTCCTCTTGGCTCCAATCACCTTCAAAATGTTGTTCTTTGGGGCTGTCTTCTTCTGAGTCATCCATGGTGGCTGCTAGGGTATTTTCTTGCAAGAAGACAATGAAAAATATTCAGAATTAGTTTTAGGACAAGAAAAGGAAAGAGTGGATAGGCAGAATTATGTACAAAATCTGTTTTGTATTTTTTTTTTTTTTTTTTGAAAAATTTCGAAAATCAAATTGCACAAAGCTAAATAAGTAAATAAACTTCTTTTGGGTTTTTAGATTAGGAAAAATTCGAATCAAAGCAAGCAAATTTGTTTCTTTTGGTTTTTTCTGGTTTTAAGAACTTAAGAACTCAAAACGAACAGAATTAGAAAACTGATGCAATACTTTTGGCTTTTTGGGGTATGAATGCAAGGGATCAATGAAAAAAAAAGAATGCTAAGAGAAAGAATGCAAACAAAACTATTTTTATGGGGTTTTTGATATAAAACAGAAGATAAACTAAAAACAGAAACTGTGATGCAATGAAACACTTTTTATTTGGATTTTCTTTTTGATGGATGCAATGAAACTAGTGAATACTAATCAAAATGAATGGATCTAAATGATAGAAATATGAATGCAAAAACAGATTGAAAACAGAAACACAATTTTTATGGGTTTTCGATTTGAATGAAATGAAACAACAAAAACTTAAAGAGATAATGGTTGGATTGATACAACATGAGATAGGAGCTTTTGAAGCTCTGATACCAGATGATACAGCCCTGGAATCACTCCAATGCTAAGATCACTTGATGATCAGATGATTCCTAAGCCAAGCTTGCGGAAGATGGATTGAAGGTAGATGTGGTGGTGGAACTTGTGATTGACTCTCTCAACCAATGGGTTTGATTGACTCTCTCAATCTAAGAACAAGCTATCTGAATCACTCAAATAGATTGATCTGAAACTCCTAAGAACAAGGTGAATCACTCACAATATTCAAAGAAGGAACACTTCACAAAGAACACAAACTTTGGAAGAAAACAGAATAATTCTATTATTTTAAAATGGTTGAAAAGGGTGATTTACAATGAATTCGTAGCTGAGCTTTTATATGCTCATAGACAACAGTTTGAAAGGCCTAATACAAGAAAAGAATCGAAAAATATAAGGAATATGGCCGTTGGGATTTATTGGAATATTTGGCCAGAAATGGAAAGATGAATCTTCTTGAGTCTTGAAAGCTTTGGCATGAATGTAGAGTGTCTAGGTACATTCTAGATGATGTGAGAGAGCTTCAATTTGTGGCCAAACTTCAGGAAAAAGAGTTGTTGGTGATTGATCTCCATTGGCTCCAAATTAGGCAAGTGTGAGAATAATGGTATCCTCCTGATCCTATGGTTGCTGGTGCATAGGAACTTGATAGATAAGTCTCCTGGATGATTAAATGTGTCTCCTGAATGCTTAGATATCTCTCCTGGTCGCCAATGTCTTGTTTGTAACTGATTGAATCCTTGAGCCTCCAAATGAAGCGAGCTGAGAATCATATGTTTTAGAAGTTGAATAACTTGTGCATCTGAACTCCATTTGTGATGATTCAAACTCTCGATGATTCCTTGATGAGTTAAGTTTCTGTAACATATTGATTTGTAGCTTAACTCCTTCTTGTTGGGTAGATATGCTCCAAGACATGCACATATGTCTCTGGTGCATTCAAGCTGTTTCTCTCCAAGGGTCTTTGTTGGTTGATTTATATCCTCTCCATGCTCCGTGGTTGATGATGACTTGATGTCCTCATCATATTGGTCCCAGACCTTCCTATGCCAGCAGAAGACATGCCTCTTAGAGAGTGGCAGAAGTGGATGACTAGCACAATCAAGGAGATGTGGAAAGGTATTTACAGCTGCTCCTGTCGTTGCCCACAGCGCGTTTCTCACTCACAGCCACGACGTCGCGCACCTGCACCTGCACCCGCCAGTCCCGAGATTGAAGACACAGAGGAAGCTGCTGATTCTGAAGAGATGGATGACGAGGACTCTCAGGAGTTCTAGCTTCTTTGCTGCTACTGGTTATGTTTTTCTTTTTCTTTTCTTTTTATTTTTGAGTCTTGAGTCATTTTTATGTCTTCTTTTGAATCAGTCTGTTAGTCCAATCTGTCTGGAACTTGGATGATTATGAGTTTATGCATGCTACTATTGCTTCTGACATGAATTTGAGTGATCTAAGTTTGATCAGATTTTGAGTGCCAAACAGTCTAACCCGACTATGACACTTAGAACTGTCCTGCCCATGATCATATGAGCTTAATGTCGACCAACACCAAATCAGTGTCGGTCGACACCATCCGTGTTAAGGTACGAGATTTTGACTCAATTTTCCTATCGTTCCAGATCGATTTTTACCAAACCCAAGCTACGATTGCACTGAGGCCAGTGCAGTTTAAGTGTGGGGGAGGTAGTTACTGACGACGTGTTTTGTTTTCTTAGTGTCAGTCCTTTGTTCACTTGTCTTTTCAAAACTGTTTTATTGAGTCAAAATCAGTATGAAACGATGATTTTTCGAGGAAATTTTTCGCTGAAACAGGAAGTAAGTGACCATTGGACAGATCTGCAGTAGCTATATGACTGTTAGAAAACCACACACTGATCAGCTTACCAAGGACACCCATATCTTATCAGGTATTCAGAGGATCCACTACTAACTTCACCTCTACTCTTGACTACGTTTTCTCACTTAGGGGCTAGGTATCTCTGGATCGGATTCCTCTGATGTGCTTGACACAATTTATAATCCTGTCTGAGTATGGTTCCATCTTTTCCCTCCCTTAAAAATAAAAAGAGATAAAAACTGCGGATAAGCAGTAGCTTCGAAGTGGTCAAGAGAGTGGTAGAGACCCCTATTACCTCCTGTGCATCCATAGAAACATGTCAAAAGTTACACCCCGGATAAAAAGGGAAGAGCACTGATAAAAAAAATAAAATGATACCCAGTGGGGAAAATCAGTTGCTAAGAGAGAAAGGGAAAAGAAAGGAACCAGAAACCGATAGTTTGGCGGTCAGACACTGACTGGGTTGAGTCCATGTGTCATCACTTAATTATATACAAAGGTTAGTGTGGTGAACTTGAATGTCTTGACTTGATTGTGGAGTTTACTTGGGACAGTTGCTAAGTGTGGGGGGGAGTACATTGTGGTCTTGATCTCTGCAAGAATGTTTCATGTGTGTTACCAAGTGAATGTGAATGCGATGTTCCTAAGACGAAATGAGTTTCTGAGTTTTCAAACCTCTTTTCTATACTTTGGTTCTCTGTTTGCTTGAGGACAAGCAAGAGCTAAGTGTGGGGGAGTTGATATATCATGGTTTTTATAGGTTTTCAACCATGATATAAGTGTATATATTGAGTCTTTAACCTTGTATTTCGAGTCTATCGAGTCTTTTACAGGTAAGCTTGCGTTTGGAGCAAAGCTAGGAATTTTGGGACGTTTCTAGAGCATTATACATGAAGCTAAAGTTGGAGTCGTGACAACGAGTAGATGTCGACCGACACTGCTCTTAGTGTCGTTCGACACTGAAGTCCAGCAAAAGCTATGCGCCGGTTTATTGCATCTTTTGAAGATTTGCAAGAAAGTCCAGAAGTTTCCATTATTTCTAATTTGCCCCAAAACGTGTTTAGACTTTTAATAGGGTTTTGGAGAGTTGTTTTCTCCTATCTTTTGTTCTTGATTTGTTTTGGCTTTGCATTTGGAGATTGAGAGATTTGGCTTGGTGTTGATCCTGCTACATGTAACCTTTGAGAGAAGGATTTCGAATCCCATTCTTTATATCTATTCAGTCTTGTTTTCTATTCAAACATGTCTTATCGTATTGATTCCATGTCTGAGTAGTACCCTTAGTTAGATTTAGGGATTCTCATAGGGATTTCATGCCTTGTTAGATCACTAGATAATTAGGATTCTGAATCTATTTGTCCGTCACCTAGTTGAGACTAATAGTGAATTCTGAATTGATCACCTAGAGTTTAGATCTTAGATAACTAATTTGGCACGAGAGTGTGAATTATAATCTGATAGAACTAGTGTGAGCAATTTGTTTAGATGAACAGAGATTTGATCTAGAGAATTGTGAACCAAAGAACTTGCTATTAATGCTTGTCTAGAACTCTAAGATTGCAAAGCAATCATTAGGTTGCTAGACATAGATAATAATCGCAGCAAGAGTTGGGTTATTAACATTTGAAATTCTAGATCCTGAACTTGTGTTTAATCTGAATCATGATTATTGAACTGTCTGACATTGCATGATTTACTGAGAACTTCCTAAGTCTAGCGTCTTTCTCCTATTGAAAACTCCCTTTTAAATTCATTGCATTATTCACTGCTTTCACCTGATTGACTTAGCTAAGTTTGAAAACATATAATATGTCGTGTGAACTTGAGTCTTTGTGGATTCGATACCCTTTGTACTACAGTTGCATTTCTGTGCACTTGCAGTTAGAATAGGGATAATTCTTGACCTATCAGTGTAACACGGTTAATTTACTTTACCATAAACTTCTCTTAATCATGTGTTTGTCAACTGAGTCCTTTGAGACTAATGCATCATTAGCGTGGAAGATACCTTGAAAATCTCGTTCGATCTCTTCTAATATACTGTCTATGCGCTACTGTTTAACATCAAGATCAATCTGATTCAGAAACCATATACAGGAAAATGCAACAGATAAAGAAGAGGGGACAATATACCTTGTTCCTCTTCAAATTTGTCCCCGGTTGAATCACTAACCTTGAGGTTTTCAACATCTTTTGTAGCAGCTATGAGAAACAGAGTAAAATAAAAAAAAATACATGTCTCTCTGGCTCGACTCCTTATGTTGAACAAATGGTTCCCGGATGGGAAAACCTCCACTCTGATTCTGTCTTCACCGTCAACAGCTCGTGATGGTCAGTCAAGTCCGCCTCCTTTTCCTCCGGACTCTCCAGATACCTCACTTGAGCTTGTACACTTCCCTCCTCTCGGTTCTGGTCCTTCTTCACCCCATACTACTGTTGATCTACAGTGTTCTACTTCTGAAATGGCTGTAGTTCAAGACGAAACTCTTACTACTGGTGTCTCGCTTACTGAGGATCTGATGGAGGAAGACAGTTCTGGTCTGACCACCACTATCCTAAAAAGTACTGTTACTACAACTGGATTTAGATCTGTTGGAAATCTCCAACAGAGGTACACTGTAGTGAAGCCAAAAAACTCTTCTCCCTTGAGAACCAATGTTGCTGCCAGCAAGGTAACCCTTTCTAACTTGAATCCTACTAGGAATGTGGTCCCACCTAAGGAGACATCTACGGGGAGTACTGCCCCCGTTTCTAGTACTGAAGTCCATCCTGCCAATAATTACGGTCCCATTGGTAAAGGCTCTGCTAAAGCTCCATCTGATAGAGGTCCACCTCTTAAGGTAATCATCCCTTATGCTCACCAATCTTCCAACTCCATTAAATCTAACCCTTCTCTAGTGGAAAATATCAAGAAGAATGTTTATCGAAGATTGAAACGTCAGGGTTCGGTTGTCTTGTCTCCTGACGGATTTCCAAAAGTTGTTATCCCTGAGGAAGTTTACTAAAGGGATGCAGAGATTTATAAAGAGTACCTTATGTGCTATTTCTGTGGTCGTTCTGAAGGATTGTTTAGTTGATCCTGATTCAATTCTTAGATTCATATCAACCTAAACATGCAGATCTAGGTTCTTCTTGATTAGAAACAATGATTAGATCTCACCTTTTACCTGTTAATTGCAGCGGAAGGAGATAGAACAGGTCAGAGATCAGAGAAACACCGAGAGATGAATCCTCCAAAGGCTCACACACGCGATCACAGAAAACGGCTGCTAGACCGAGCTGATAGGAGGCGCAGGGAGAGAGAGGTTTCGGCGCTGGGGCTAGGGTTAATTGCCTGAACTCGTCTCAAGTTTTATTTATAAAACTTGTCCAGTTCCGTTTGGGTCTTTGGCCCAAAAACCAATTAACTCGACGGCGTTCTTGCACTGTGTCGATCGATGCACAAGCACACAGTGACTAAACCCATTTATTCTCTCTAAGTACAGTAAATGCCTAGCACTTTTACCGTACTTCTGCTATACCGTTCCTACACATTTTCCTGTTAGCTTAGGCGTGTGACCCATATGGGATCATATAATAAAGGCAATAAGTCCAAGACTTATAGATCATGAGCGGACTCTAGCAAGCCATCATGACCCCCAGTATTATATGACTTATGTCTGATCATTGACATACTCTTACTTTCTAGAGACAGTACTGAGATTACTGGACACAATTCCAACAATCTCCCACTTGTACTGGAATCTCTGTATTCATAATCCTTTTGTCACAATATCTCGATTAGTCATAAGGCAAGATTGGTGTCATCCTTATAAAGCCTAATCTTGTTCATCGGACTCTGATTCGATACTGACAATCCAAACGACTCGGGAAAGTCCGTTTGAGCATGGCCATGCATTTTCCAGTATTCAAATCTCCGATTGGCCTAGAGATATTCATTCCATTTATATTGGAGGGACAAATTCCGTCTTATTCCATCACTGTAAACTACTCATTTCATAATGTACCCAAACAAGGTCCTTATAACTATCGCAGAACGATAGCGTTAGACAATGATCAAAGTGCATCAGTCCATGTGCAGTCACATGCATGCGAACTCAGGTCTAAGGACTATACTCTATAGTCGTAGTGAGAATCTCTTATGACACAGATATAAATATCCTGAAGAGTTCTCATAATCGGGTCTTGTCCGGTCGTATGTTCCCAACATACACCTATGTATTGACTTTGATGCCGCGCATCTATGACACACTGAGACTTTGTCATAAGTCACATACCAATCCAGTCTCTCACGGTTGTTGGTGTTCCAATTTCAACAACCTTCGACTAGGGACATGATGATTTAATCCATCTATCAAATATAGGGTCTGATGATCAAGCTAAATGACTTCGATGACTCAAGATCAAGTCACTTACTTTGATGACCTATAAAATGGTTTATATCACTTTGGAACGATTATTTCATCACAGTTAAAATAATCTTGAAATAATAATTTCATTAAACATAAGAATGTTTTACAAGAACATATCAAATAACTAAATAAAAGCCCTCAAACTCCCACTCAAATTTAGATTACATTTCAATGTCTCTAATGCCTACAGCTTCAGTCAGAAACTCGAGCTTAGGCCTTGGGAGTGGCTTTGTCAACGGATCAGAGACGTTATCATCTGTCTGAACTCGGCTGATTTTGACTTCCTTTCTATTAATGATGTCACGTATCAAGTGAAATCTTCTTAGAACATGCTTGGATTTCTGGTGTGATCTTGGTTCCTTTGCCTGAGCTATAGCACCATTGTTGTCACAAAACAGTGCCAGAGGCTCAGCCGCATCTGGTATCACACCTAGTTCAATAATGAACTTTCGTATCCAAACAGCTTCCTTCGCAGCTTCTGAGGCGGCGATATATTCAGCTTCTGTAGTGGAATCTGCAACGGTGTCTTGCTTGGAGCTTCTCCAACTGATTGCACCGCCATTCAGACAAAAGATATAACCGGACTGTGACCGGAAATCATCTTGGTCTGTCTGGAAACTTGCGTCCGTGAATCCACTGACTTTAAGCACATCACTTCCACCGTACACTAAGAACTTATCCTTAGTATGTCTTAGATACTTCAAGATATTCTTTACGGCAATCCAATGGTTTTCACCTGGATTTGACTGGTATCTACTCGTCATGCTCAATGCATAAGCAACATCAGGACGAGTACAGATCATGGCATACATGATAGATCCTATTGCAGATGCATAAGGAATATTCTTCATGCGCTCAAGCTCAGCAGCCGTCGTAGGGCTCTGCTTCTTGCTTAGCGTTGTGCCATGTACCATTGGCGTGAAGCCCTTCTTGGAATCCTTCATGCTAAATCTTTGCAGGATTTTGTCAATGTATGAATCTTGACACAAGCCTATCAGCCTTCTAGATCTATCCCGGTAGATCCTGATTCCAAGAACGTATGCGGCTTCACCCATGTCTTTCATGGAAAAACAACTTCCAAGCCAGTCCTTTACGGACTTCAGCATTGGAATGTCGTTTCCGAGAAGCAGTATGTCATCGACATACAGAATAAGAAATACTATCTTGCTCCCACTAGTTTTCTTATACACGCATTGTTCTTCTTCGTTTCTAATGAAGTCAAATTGCTTGATCGCTTCATCAAAACGAAGATTCCAGCTCCTCGATGCTTGCTTCAATCCATAAATGGATTTATGAAGCTTGCATACTTTCCCATCATTCTTTGGATCTATGTAACCGTCAGGTTGTGTCATATACACATCCTCTTCCAGAATACCATTCAGGAAGGCGGTTTTCACGTCCATCTGCCAAATTTCATAATCATGAAAAGCTGCAGTTGCTAGTAGAATCCGAATAGATTTCATCATAGCCACTGGTGAATAGGTTTCATCGTAATCCACACCGTGAACTTGTCTGAAACCTTTTGCCACCAACCTGGCTTTATAAATCTGGACATTTCCATCCACGTCAATCTTCTTCTTGAAGATCCATTTGCACTCGATGGCTTTTACACCAGCGGGTAAGTCAACCAACGAGAACACTTGGTTGACCGACATGGAGTCCATTTCGGAATCAGTGGCCTTGCGCCACTTAGAGGAATCTGGGCCCATCATGGCTTGATTGAAGTTCGATGGTTCATCACCATCAATGATCAAAAGATCATGACAGTCAGTCACGAGGAATCCTTGATATCTCTCGGGTTCGTGACGGATCCTCCCGGATCTTCGAACTTCAGGTACTACAGGTTCAGGCTCTACAATTTCTTGTAGGTCCTCCTGCTGCTCTTCCTCATTAGGTTGAGCAGTATCCTGTTCATCTTGAATTTCTTCAAGCAGTACCTTACTCCCACTGTCTTTCTTAGAGAGAAACTCTCCCTCAAGAAAGTTACAATCCCGGGCAACAAATATCTTGTTCTCGGAACGTAGATAGAAGTAATAAGCCTTGGTTTCCTTCGGATAACCAATGAAGTAGCATTTATAAGACTTTGGTGTAAGCTTATCTGAGATCAATCTCTTGACATAGGCTTCACAACCCCAAATTCATAGATAAGACAGCACTGGAGCCACTCCAGTCCATAATTCATATGGTGTCTTTGCTACTGCTTTCGATGGCGCTCTATTAAGAGTGAACACTGCTGTTAGCAGAGCATATCCCCAAAGGGATATTGGAAGGTCTGTGTGACTCATCATAGATCGAACCATATCCAATAAGGTCCGATTTCTCCTCTCAGACACACCATTCCATTGAGGTGTTCCGGGAGGAGTGAGTTGGGACACGATCCCACACTCTCTTAGATGATCACTGAATTCTTGGCTTAAGTATTCTCCTCCTCGGTCGGACCGAAGAGCCTTAATGCTTTTGCCAAGTTGGTTCTGTACTTCATTTTGGAATTCTTTGAATCTCTCGAACGATTCAGACTTATGTTTCATCAAATAAACATATCCATACCTACTGAAATCATCAGTGAAGGTAATGAAGTACTGATAGTTTCCTCTTGCATTTGTGGACATTGGGCCACACACATCTGTGTGTATCAGGCCCAATAAGTCACTGGCCCTCTCGTTAGGTTTATTAAAGGGGGCCCGCGTCATTTTGCCCATCATGCAGGATTCGCATTTCTCACAAGACTCAAAGTCAAATGAGCCAAGAAGTCCATTCGAATGGAGCCTCTTGATGCGTTTCTCGCTGATGTGCCCTAAACGACAATGCCATAGAAACGTTTGGTTCTCCTCATTTGGTTTGAACCGTTTGGTATTAATGTTATAAACTGGCGCGGATTGATCGAGTGTGTAAAGCCCATTCGTAAGAGGGGCAGAACCATAAAACAAATTGTTGCGATTGAAGGAACATAATTTATTCTTAACTGAAAAATCATAACCTTCCAAATCCAACAAAGAAATTGAAATAATATTCCTGCTTATAGCAGGTACAAAATAACAATTATTTAGTTCTAAAATCAATCCCGAAGGTAAAGACAACAAGTATGTGCCTACAGCTAGTGCTGGAACTTTCGCTCCATTCCCAACTCGTAGCTCCACTTGTCCTTGCTTCAGCCTTCTACTGTTGCTGAGTGCCTGCATATTAGTACAAATATGAGCCCCACAACCAGTATCCATAACCCATGAGGTATTATCAGAAGTAGTTGTATTAACTTCTATAACAAAAATACCTGTCGAAGAAGTCTCGAGAGTCTTCTTCTTCAATTCCTTTAGACCTTCTTGGAATTTCTTACATTCTCTCCTCCAATGCCCTGGTTCTTTACAGAACCTGCATATGTCAGTTGGCCCAGCCTTGGACTTGGGCTTGGGCTTTGGCGTGTCCTTTTCCGCGACTTTGACAGCCTTGGCTTTTCCCTTATCCTTAGCAGAGGATTTCTTAAACCCCTTGCCCTTTTGCACCATAAGCACATTGGGGTCCTTGGCGGTTTTCCTCAAGTTGGGCTCTGCAGTCTTGAGCATTCCGTGAAGCTCAGGCAATGTCTTACTCAAGCCATGCATGTTAAAGTTCAGAATGAACTGATCATAGCTTGCAGGTAATGACTGCAGAATGATGTCGCAGGCAAGTTCCTGGCTGATTGGGCATTCGAGTTTCTGAAGATGATCGAGATAACCCATCATCTTCAAGACATGAGGACTCACTGCCGCATTCGCAGCCAACTTGCAGTCCAAGAGGTTCTTAACTGTTTGAAACCTCTCAGTCCTAGCCTGCTCCTGAAAAAGCGATTTCAGGCTTGCCATTATCTCAATTGGTGACAACACACTCTCGAACTGCATTTGCAGCTCACCAGTCATTGTCGCCAACATAAGGCAATACACATCATTTTCATCTGACGAATGCTTTTCCCAAGCATTATGCAGAGTCCTGGCGGCATTGTTAGCAGGCCTCTCGGGGAGAGGATCACGAAGGACATAATCCTTCTTCTCCTGCTTGAGGACCAGCCTCAAGTTCCTTGACCACGTCAGGAAGTTCGTTCCAGTCAGCTTCTCCTTCTCGAGAACAGACCGGATTGAGAATGTGTTTTGTGTGCTTGTAGTAGTCATAGCTGAAATATATAAGATAAAAAGGTTATTAGTTATTATGTTCAATATGATTAATCTCATATTATATTTAATATGATTAATCACGCATTATATTCAATAACATAAGTTACCCTCAATAGAATATAATGATTCCAAGATCCACATATAACTAAGATTAAAGTGGGCCACTGGCCGTCACCAAACCTCAGCTTATATCGGTAAGCCCTATGTCGGCTAATTATATCCGTGATATAACTCTTGGTTGTGAATCTGGGCCCGAGGCCCAATCCACTCTGATGTCTCAAGGCCCGGGACTCCCGATGGCCTAGTCAAGAAAACCAGACTATACAGTCATGTAATCATTAATGTCTGGGACTCCCAATGACATTTATGAATCACAAACCGTCTTATCCACGCAAAAGTAGACACCCTCACACTGTAAGGCCATGAATACAATTGAATGGGCTTCGACAGCTGACATAGACTGGGCAAGACATCCAACGCTTGATATTATTTGAGGTTCGTAGGTTTATTAAAATTTCATTCCCAAAATAGAAGATTACTATTTCGGGAAACTTTCTATTTTTGGAAACCTACTATTTTAGGAAACTTTCTAAAATTGGAAACTTTCTAAAACCGGAAACTTTCTAACTTTAGAAATTTCTTTAAAATCCAAAACCCGCAAATCTAGAAACTTCTATTTTAAGAAACTTTCTAATTTCAAAATTTCGGAAACTTTAATTTAAAATCGACTTTATAATTTTATAAAATAAATTTTAAATTAATCTGAAGAAAGACTCAAATAATTGGCCCAATTGTTTTAACTTCTTGGCCCGAGGCCCAAGAATTGGTCCATGTCCAAGACATGACCCAATTGTCCAATTAAATGACATAACCGGTCTGGTTCATTAAAATTGGTCTAACCAAATTTTAATTACTACGATGACCACAATTGTCAACCGGTTATTTACTAAACCGGATTTTCTCAATTTATTTGGTCCAACCAAATCAAATTAGAAAATCCTGGTTTAGGCACAAAATCCAATTTTCGACTTTGGATTTCTTATCCCGGTTTAACCAGAACTTAATAAATTTATTAAGTCTGTTTATTAAACCGTGACGTTTTTAATTTTAATAAAAATTTTAAACCGAGCCTTAAACCCAACCGTATCGATCGATGAACCAACCGCATCGATCGATTCATCAACCGCATCAATCGATTCATCAATCGCATCGGTCGATGCTCTCAGCATCGATCGATGCGTTCACGCGTTGAGCAGGCTTGGCCGAGATATGCGAAATCCATGCGATCGTTCGATCGATCCATGCGATTGCAGTCGATCTCTCGCAGTTGTATCGACCGATCCATGCGATCGTATCGATCGATCCATGCGATCACAGCCGATACTTCTTTATGAAAATCGCATTCCAAATCAATATAGCTTGGATTTGCGATTTCAAGTGTGTTTAGGTTTCAATTCCTTGTTGCTTAAGTGATTTCTTTTATCAGTAGTTGATTCAAAACACTTCTTAAACAAGAAAAAAATCCTAAACTTGAATCTAAACAAGAAAAACCAGAACCAATAGCTCTGATACCACTGAAGGATTGTTTAGTTGATCCTGATTCAATTCTTAGATTCATATCAACCTAAACATGCAGATCTAGGTTCTTCTTGATTAGAAACAATGATTAGATCTCACCTTTTACCTGTTAATTGCAGCGGAAGGAGATAGAACAGGTCAGAGATCAGAGAAACACCGAGAGATGAATCCTCCAAAGGCTCACACACGCGATCACAGAAAACGGCTGCTAGACCGAGCTGATAGGAGGCGCAGGGAGAGAGAGGTTTCGGCGCTGGGGCTAGGGTTAATTGCCTGAACTCGTCTCAAGTTTTATTTATAAAACTTGTCCAGTTCCGTTTGGGTCTTTGGCCCAAAAACCAATTAACTCGACGGCGTTCTTGCACTGTGTCGATCGACACACCTTGTGCATCGATCGACACACAGTGACTAAACCCATTTATTCTCTCTAAGTACAGTAAATGCCTAGCACTTTTACCGTACTTCTGCTAAACCGTTCCTACACATTTTCCTGTTAGCTTAGGCGTGTGACCCATATGGGATCATATAATAAAGGCAATAAGTCCAAGACTTATAGATCATGAGCGGACTCTAGCAAGCCATCATGACCCCCAGTATTATATGACTTATGTCTGATCATTGACATACTCTTACTTTCTAGAGACAGTACTGAGATTACTGGACACAATTCCAACACGTTCTCCTCCTTACAAGCAAATACAAAGTGTTATTAACTACATGTGGGGGAAGGGCAAACACATTGAGATTCATACTAACCTTCTTGCCAACTCAATGATAGTTCGTGTTCCAAATGATTTCATCCGCTCGAAAATTCTGGAGAAGGTCTTTGGTACATCGGCGACTCTATGTTCTGTGTGCATCAATGGGGCTCCCATCACTCTGACTCCTCTCCTCCCTTACAACCATTCCCATTTGGGCTCACTTGAGAAGTGTTTCGCTGGATCTGAGATCGTTGGAAGGGCTAGGTTGGGTCGCTGGTACTTTGGGTGAGCCAAAAGAATCTGATGATTTCACTATTAACATGGTGAGTCTTGTTCTCTCCCATGTTAAAGTCGAGGTAGACCTCACAAAGCCGTTGCCTAGACTCATTGAACTGCCAAGAGGAAAGGGAAAGGTGGTAACTGTTGAGGTGGATTACCCCTGGTTACCTCCCATATGCACTAACTGCAAAGCAATGGGGGCACATAACAAAGAATTGTCTTCTCATGCCTAAAGGTCATGCATCTACTGAATCAAAGGATGCAAATGGCTCGAAAGATACTGCTACTAGTCCCTCAAATGTAGCTACTATCTCTGAAACTGCTAACCTTCCCTCAGATTTCCAAATGTCTAGAACGGGTTCACCTACAAAAGTAACAGATGATGGCTCATTGGCTTTCCATAGAACTGCAAATACTACTGCCATATGTCTGGTGAATCTGAATACAAAATCCTCCTCAAGGAAATACTTAGTTGCACTCGGTTGTCTCTCAGACTAAAGAACATGGCACGGATGAGCTGGCTAAGGTGAGCAATTCATCCCCTATGGATAAGCTTCTTGTTGATGTGTTAAACCTTTATCCTTCTCAGTTAGCTTCCAATGTTGCTGGAGTTGATCAGAGTTCTTTTGAAATTGCGGGATCCAGTTCTGTGTCTCCTCGGATCTTCTGCATTACCTAACTGGGAGACGATATATTCTATTAACCCCCAAGAAGTCCCATATGTGATTGGGCTAAATGCCTCTATCACTCCTTCAGGGGCTCCATATCCGCACAGTCCTATCTTTGAGCATGATCCGTTCTCTAAGCCCAAATAATACAATTCCCACCTGCCAGCTCCAGCTAAGCCCCCTCTTGCTTTTGCTGTCTCGTATGTATTCTCGGGTGATCTGTTGTTGAATTCTACTGACGTATCTCAGGTTCCCAATAGTGATTCTATGACTCATGCTGACTTTTCTCTGCAAAACCAGGTTGACCATACAATAGTCCCTCGTGATTTAGTCATTTATGCTGATTAGTTATCTGTCCATTTGGACCCTCTTTTTGATGGACGCCTCTCCGCCGTAGGGGAATGAAACCATAACCTATGAGTATCAAATCGTTTTTTTGGAATGTTAGAGGTCTAAATGACTCTAACAAGCACCTACCTTTTGCAAACTGGCTTCTCACCCATCAGCCGTGTTTTGGTGCAATTTTGGAATCGCTTGTCAAGGAAAATAATATGAACCATATTATGAATAAAGTATGCAGAGGTTGGACTTTTACCTCAAATCACTCTTGTGATGAAGATGGCAAATAATCCTTATCTGGAAGGCTCCTGATAATTGTCGTGTTCTACATAAAAGCCTCCAATATTTAACTTGTGAAGTCTCTATTGGAACCACCAGGAAGTTTATTTTCACAACCATCTATGCCTCCAACCTTCAGTCTGAGAGATCTGATCTGTGGGTGGACTTTTTGAATACTTGGCAGGTTCTCTCTTTAGATGGCAAACCGTGGATTGTTGGAGGAGACCTAAATCAAATTCCGAACCCTCTGGATTCCTCTTCTATGGATGTGAACATTTTGGATTCTGCTATGTGTGAGCTTAGGGATACTCTCCACCAGGCTGGTCTGTTTGACCTTCGGTATCAAGGTTTTACTCTCTCTTGGTCTAATAAAAAACTGCTATCTCCCCTGGCAAAGAAGTTGGATAGATTATTAGTTAATAATTGCTGCATTAATGATTTTCCCAATAGTGTTGCAACGTACCTTCCTCCGGATTTATCTGACCACTGTCCTTGCTTAACTAATTTCTCTTTCCAACTTCCTCAAGCTGGCACAAGGCCCTTCAAGTTTTCTTTCTGTTGTAAGCAAGGCTTGGGAGCTCCTTGGTGACCCGACTTTGAATTTGTCACAACTTTGTTGGAAACTGAAACTTATCAAGTATGATATGAGAAGTCTAAATAAAAATAACTTCTCAAAGATTCAAGAAAGGGTAACTGCAGCTTATCTTGATCTCCAAAGGGTGCAATGTGATGCTTTGTCTGCTCCTTCTGAACTGCTCTACAATGAATAAAGAGAGTTGCATGATAAGTGGTTGTTCTTAAGGCTTATCGAAGAGAGCTATTTAAGGCAATAATCAAGGATCAACTTCCAAAAAGAAAGAGATTTCAAAACTACCTATTTCCAGGTATAGCTCAAGTGAGAGCTGGATACAATACAATTAGATCCTTCATGATGGACACGGGAGAACTGCTTCTTGACCCAGTGGAAATGTGCAATCTGGCCATAAGGAATTTCTCGTCGATCCTGGCTCCACCTCTGCGTGTTGCCTCTGTGGTTAGTGTTGATTGGTTCCAAACAGTTCTCTCCTTCAGGTGCCCTGCTCTTATACAAGCCTCTATGGTCACCATTCCTTCCCTTGAAGAAATAAAGGCAGTGTTATTTCGGCTTAATCCGAACGAAGCATCTGGACCAGATGGCCTTACAACTGTTTTTTTTAAAGTCAACTTGGGGAATTCTAGGAAAAGAAGTGGTAGAAGCGGTTTCTAAGTTCTTTATAAGTGGGTTTCTTCCCTCTTCACTCAACTCTACCATCCTCACATTAGTGCCGAAGCATCCTGGTGCAAGTTCTATCAATGAGTATAGGCCTATCTCTTGTCTGAATACTCTGTACAAGGTAATATCGCAGCTCCTAGTGTGTTGCCTAAAACCTATCCTCTATGATCTGATTCTCCCAAATGAGACCGCATTCATAAAAGGGAGACTCTTATTGGAAAATATTGTCCTACCTGGAGATATTGTCAACGGATATCATAAGGGTAGGGGTCCTAAAAGAGTAACTACAAAAGTCGACATAGCTAAAGCGTTTGGCACTGTGAGTTGGGAGTTTCTACTTACCTGCCTTAGAAGTCTCGAGGTCCCGAATAGATATATTCAGTGGATAGAGGCATGTATCTGTACCCCTTCCTTCAGTGTGGGCTACAATGGGATGGTTCATGGTCATTTTAAAGGGAGGTGTGGCTTAAGACAAGGGGACCCCCTGTCCCCTTATCTCCTCTCTCCTGAACAAAGCTGCTGAGAACGGATTAACAGGCTATCATGATAAGTGTGAAGGGTCAAAGATAACGCACTTATTCTTTGCCGATGACTTACTCATATTTATTGATGGGAGCATGGCTTCAGTTCAAGGAGTTCTTCAAGTCCTTCGCCAATTTAAAAACCTCTCTGGCTTGTCTGCGAACATAAACAAAATGAGCTTCTTTTCATCCGGTTTATCTTCTCAGGAAATCAGTGCAATCTCTATCTCCATGGGTATATCTCATGCCTCTCTCCCTGTAAGGTACTTGGGCGTTCCCCTGTGCACAAAGAAATTATCTCTGGTCAGTTGCGAACCATTACTCCACCAAATCAAGTCTAAAATATCAACATGGAGTGCAAGATCATTGTCGTTTGCAGGGAGGCTGTTACTTATTAATACAGTGATCGCATGAATATCAAATTTTTGGTGCTCAACGTTCATACTACCTAATAAGTGTATTGACAAGATCAACTCTATGTGTGCTGCTTATCTTTGGAAAGTTTCAATGGAGGGACATTAAACTGCTAGGGTTTCTTGGGAATCAGTTACTATACCAAAAAAGGAGGGAGGTTTAATGATTAAGAACCTTGGAATCTGGAACACAGCTTGTGCATTGCGTTTGGTTTGGCTTATGTTCTTCAAGTCGGGATCCATGTGGGTCGCTTGGTTCGTCAGAGAAGTTCTCCACAATTCCTTGTCAAATTACAGGATCCTTGGAAGAAGGCAGGAGCATTCATGGTTAGTGAATAAACTACTAAAATTCAAAGTAGAAGCTTTCAAAAGGATTAAGATGATAGTGGGGAAAGGTCAATCTTGCCTGTTTTGGAGGTATAATTGGACTCCATTTGGTGATCTAAAAACCTTCTTGAATGCAACAAGCCGTAATCTCCTAGGAATCCCTATTGGCTCTACGATCAGTCAATTGCACAATGAAGGTACGTGGCTATTAAGACCTGCTAGATCAGACAATCAGGTAGCTCTTCACTCATTCCTTACAACCATAACGCTAACTAATGAGGAGGATGTATATGAGTGGATCATTGATGGGAAATATCATTCTAAATTTACCACTGGACTTATCTATGATGATTTGAAAGTTAGAGGGATGGATTTACCTTGGTCAAAAGTGATTTGGAGTGGACAAGGAATTCCCCGTCACAACTTTTTGTGTTGGCTTTTCATGCTAAACCGTTGCCCTACAAGGGAAAAAATGCTTAAATGGGGTCTGGTTACTGACGCCAATTGCCTTCTATGCAACCTGCATCAGTAATCTAGGAATCATATCCTATTTGAATGCAGTTACTCTTGGAATCTATGGAGAGAGATAGCTGGAAGATGTTACCTCAATCCTTCTAGGACTTGGGATGATACAGTTACTTCGTTGCAAAATAGTAACCATAATAGGACTTCACAGAGACTTCAAATTATAGCCTGGAAATGTATGGTGTACAACCTATGGTCTGAGAGGAACAATCGGCTGCACCGTCAAGAATTCTAATCAATTGACTCGCTAAAGATCATTATTGATTCTATCGGCTATGCTCCAGGAATGGTTCTCTACTGTAACGCCCAAACCCGGCTACTAAGCCGGTTGAGGTTCACCATCAACTTAGTAATGTTCTAAGTATAAAATTTCTTAAGTATGAATTCCATTCCTTGAACTAAACAATTATAAGACATGAACGATAAGGCAAACTGGATATTTTATTAATCAAACCAAGGTACTGATACAAATGTAGTCTGAGTCATTATGCTATAAAAAGTATTCAGTCCTAATAATCCAGTTCTAATACACACACACACGTCCGTCTAGGTCTCCGTCCCGCGCGCCTAAGCCCGTTCCTCACTATGAGAAACCTCAGATCCTGAAAACATATAAAACGCATAAGATAAACAACTTAGATAAATCCAGCAACCTAAATGAATCCAAGTATTTCTATATGATTCCCCACTTAATTCGCTAATCCTTTAATTCCTCTAAGGTTGACCGTGAACAAGTCTAGACCGGCCACATCCTTTACCGGATCATAACCGCGACCTGATTTGTTCCGCGGACAGCCGGCCTATGATTCTATCCGCGAACGCTAGACGTTCCTATCGCGGTCGTCCAGTCGCGTCCGTTCCGATCGTCTGTACCGTCCGCATGTCCCGCTATCGTGACCGTATGGTCGTTCTACGTGCACATGCGTACGTCCGTAAGGATGCTTCCGCGTCCCGCGCGCATGTCCGTGAAGACAACCCGCGATCCGCGCTCGCGTCCATACGTCCGAATAACGCATACCGTGTACCGCGAACTGACGCGACCTTTCGCTCGTACCCGTTCGTTCGCGACCGTGTATGGCCTGATCACGACTAGCGACTGCTTCCGACCATGCGATCCCACCGATCCATGGCACGACTGTACCGCACGTGAACAATCGCCTAAACCGCCCTCCTTTATTCACCAACCGCCAGCCAAACTTCTAAGGTTACCGGCCAAACTCTTCTTCCGATCTCTTTGCCTTCAAGTCCTCTGTGTCTCTCGATTTCTCTCTGAAATTTGCGTGAGGAAATAGTGCCCAAAGGCGTGCGCAAATGGCCTAAGTCTCGGTATTTATAAGCCAAAAGGACCCCAAAACCGCCAAGGCCAAGGGTTGTGAATGGCACAAGCGAATGGGTGTCTTGTCCATTAGCTTCCCTTGGGCCATAACCGCCTGGTCAGCTAGTGACACTAGCTGACCCCACCCACTAGCTGACCTGAACACTCAACACTCACCCGAGCTGAGTTGAGCTGAGTGTCAGTCCCTCCAGCTGACCTAGCTGGCCGTCCAGCTCATTCCAGCTTCTTACTCTCTCTCTAGCTCCTTCCTTAGCCGGCCAAGCTCATCCAAGCTGATCCTAGCCGCTCCTTGACCATAGAACACTTCCCGTTGATCATCCTTGATCGTTTGCCCTTGTTCTGGTTCCATGGTCCGTCTTCCCGATCCTATCTAGGATCGGGGATGCTACATCTACTGCTTCAGATTAGAGGTGGATTGGCTCTCTCGGCTCTCCACTCCCTCGGGTGCTGATTTATTTTCAATGTCCTCGGCTTCTTCTCTTTAATGGGTTCTTCTGGCGGGTTTCTTTGGCTGGATTTTTGGATTTCTGGATTATCTGTTCTGCTTCTTCCTCTGTTTACTTCGAATCATTGGCCTGGTTTTCTATGGTGTTCTCTTTGGCTTCTCGTATTGGCGATACCTTCATCGTCTAGCTCTGAAATTGGGAATCGTTTTGCTCAAGGGGGAGTTGAACGAGTTCTCCCATGACTCAAAACTGGATGTGAGGATTGAGGTCGATTCGCCAAAGGGGGTTAGTCGTCTCTCAATTCTCTTGGTCTTCTTCCTATGTTCTTGTGGTTTACAACTTTTGTGATGTTTGTACTGGTTCATCCCTTTGCTGTAATTGGGTTCAAAACTATGTGTTGTTGTATGCAAACTCTGCCAAAGGTAAGTACCTCTCCCAAGAATCGCCCCAATCCAAGACACTTGCTCTCAACATGTCTTCCAAGGTCTGTATTGTCCTCTCTGACTGTCCATCAGTCTGTGGGTGATAGGCCGTACTCATGTGCACCTTAGTCCCCAAAGCCTTTTGGAACTCCCTCAAAAAGTATGAGGTGAAGCGCGCATCCCGGTCCGAGACAATACTTGCTGGAACTCCATGCAACCGAACGATCTCATCAATGTACTTCCCAACAATCTGAGAAACCCCATCGGTCTTCTTAATGGCCAGAAAGTGCGTGGACTTTGTAAGCCGATCTACCACGACCCAAACAGTATCCTTCCTAGTCCTGGTAGTTGGTAAACCCGTGACGAAGTCCATCGTAATATGATCCCATTTCCACTCCGGAATGGGTAAGCTCTGTAGGAGGCCGCCTGGGGCTTGATGTTCCGCCTTGACCAACTGGCAAGTAGGACACTTGGCGACCCAAGCTGCTATATCCCGCTTCATCCCGACCCAATGGTAGTACCTCTTGAGGTCATGGTACATCTTCGTTTGACCAGGATGAGCCTCCCTCAAAATCTCTTCCTTCAACTCCTTAACGTCTGATACACAAACCCTCCCGTTAACCACAATCGTCCCGTTGTTGGAAATTGTATGCTCGGTGTTGATGTGGTTAGCGGCCTTAGTCAGCTCTTCGTCCTGTCCTTGAGCCAACCGAACCCTGGTCAATAAGTCTGCTTGATCCGTAGCTCCCAAACCCAAAGGTTCCTCATCCACGGTCAAGGCATTAAGGTGTAATGCCCCGATCATGCCAACCAACGCTTCTGCGTCCTTCTCTACTGAAACTCCAGCCCTCTTCCGGCTCGGTGCGTCGGCCACTAGATTGGCTTTCCACGGATGGTAGGAAATGTCCAAATCATAGTCGGCCATGAACTCCATCCACCTTCTCTGCCTCAAGTTCAGATCTGGTTAAGTGAAGATGTACTTCAGGCTCTTATGGTCGGTGAGTATTTGCACTTTAGCTCCGTAGAGGTAAGATCGCCAGATCTTTAGTGTAAACACTATTGCGGCCATCTCCAGATCATGGGTTGGGTAATTGCCCTCATTCTTCTTTAGTTGCCTCAAAGCATAGGCAATAACCTTTCCCTCCTGCATTAACACACAACCCAATCCAGTAATTGATGCGTCGGTGTAAACCACATAAGGTACCTCGTTCTCTGGCAAGGCTAGGACTGGCGCCTGTGTAAGCATGTCCTTCAGCTCCGAGAAGCTCTTCTCAGACTTGTCTGACCACTCGAACTTAACATCCTTCCCGGTTAGTTTGGTTAGAGCTTGCGCCTTACTGGCGAAGCCCTTGACAAACCGCCGGTAATAGCCTGCCAAGCCAAGGAAACTCCGCACCTCGGTTGCATTCCTTGGCCTCGGCCATTCCTTAATCGCCTTGATCTTCTCGGGATCAACAGAGACTCCTTTATCCGACACAATGTGTCCCAGGAAACCGATGCTTCTTTGCCACAAACTGCACTTACTGAGTTTGGCAAAAAGCTTTTGTTCCCTCAAACGTCCCAACACCTTCCTGAGATGCTCCTGATGTGTCTCCCGGTCTTTTGAATAAACGAGTATGTCATCAATGAAGATAATCACGAACTCGTCTAGCCAATCACGGAAGATGTTATTCATCATCTTCATGAATGCAGCTGGTGCATTCGTCAAACCAAACGGCATCACTACAAACTCGTAGTGGCCATAGCGTGTGCGGAACGCTGATATACTTGTATTTTCATGCATTTAGGCTAATGTTAGGATCATGTTTCACTTCTTTTTAGTTTCCTTTAGCTTCATTTCTTTGGTCATTGGTGTGTTTAGAGTATAGGATCATCTAGAGCTAGGTTTAGGCATTCTAGGCTTGCATTTGGAGTGTTTCCTATGTTTTGTAGGTTCTTGGAGTTGCTAAGGATGTTTGGAAGAGTTTGGAGGCCAAAGGAGTGATTGCAAGTGAAATGGTGATGAAGGACCAAACCGATGAGCTTGAAAGATTGAGTCATATGAAGATATTACGTTGACTTTTAGCTCTGTGATTCTGAATAAAAATCATGGGAAATTGAGTTAGCTTTCTAATGGAGGTGGTTTGAAGTCATTCGGAGCTCTATTGAAAGAGTTATGCCTGATTTACTGGATGCATCTCAACACAGTCTTCATATCGGGTTGCATATCGGCCAGCCAACCGATACGACCTCTCGGATTAATTTTTGTGCATCCATATCGGTTGGCATATCGGTTCAGCCAACCGATACGCTCCTTCGACAGAAAATCCGAGAGCTCGTATCGGTCGGCATTGTTGGGAATGTCCTGAAATCTACTGTACTATCTCTAGAAAGTATGATAAATGTCGAGATCAGACATAAGTCATAAATACTGGGTGATCATGATGGCTTGCTAGAGTCCGCTCTTGATCTATAAGTTTAGGACTTATTACCAGTATTGTATGATCCCAAAGGGTCACACACCATAGCTAACGGGAAAGTTAAGATGGAATTAATACGGTAAGATGCTAAGGCATTTACTGTATTTGTACAGAGAGTTGGGCAGACAACAAATGGGCTTTTGTCTGATTTGTGTCTTGGGCCCAAAAGACTAATGAGCCATTAGTTTAATTAATTAATTAAACTTGGGCCCATTAGTGAAATAGGATTGCAACAAGGGTTGATAAACCCTAGCATTCTTTTGGTTGGCGATTTTTGGAGCTTGTGGCCGCGGCTCTCTCTCCTCCCATCGTCTCTCTCTCTGTCTTGATTCCATCCGGTCTAGCAGCCATCCCCTGCTTGTAAGAGTGTGGATACCAAGGAGGAACAGGTATTCATCTGTTCTAATCTGATCTTGTCATTACCACCAATCATTCCGCTGCAAAGGTAAAGATCAGGTTTGTTTTTTGATTCGATTACAAGAACCTAGATCTGTTTAAGATTATGTGCTAGGTTGCAATCTAAGAAATGAACCATGGAAAAACGCATAATCCTTAAGTGGTATCAGAGCTTAGGTCATTAGATTCTTGTAATTTGGATCATATGAATGTTTAAAGGTTTTTGAATCAATTGAATGAATTAAAATTGATTAAAATCTTAAAACCCTAATTGGCTACATGTTTTTTTTTGGTCTCGGATCAAAAGTATGGGATGTGGCCGATGATCGCATGTATCTTAATGTGATCGGATCATTAAGATGATGGGTTGCCATCTGTTTCTTGCATCGCAAGAATCAATACCCTAATCGGCTTTCTTGTCTTGGTCTCGGATCGATAGCGTTAGTGCTGATGATCGATCGGCCTTGGCTTGGATGGATCGCTTGATGGCCGTATGTATCGATCGGTTAATGATCGATCATGTCATTGTGCCAAGCGATCGATCGCACGATGTGCCGTGTGATGCGTGATCGTGAGTGATCGATCATGGTCGAGCGTGAGTCGATCATCGATCGTGCGTTGGCCAAGCATGAGCGACCGATGACCGTGTGATCGTTTGGGCCGAGATCGATCAATTGATCGTGAGGCCGTGGGACGGATCATGCGTGATGGGCCGAGTTGGATCATGGATCCGATCGTTTGGCCCGTTAAATTTTACGTCCCGCGAATAGTCAATCGGTTAAACCGAGCTTCGCGGTTCGTTGCCCAAAACGCACCGATTAATCCGGTCCATTTAATTGGCGGTTAATCGAGTGTTTAAAGCCTTAAACCGCAAGTTAGGTCAAAATTGGCTAAAACACTAGGTGTTTCTTCCCGGTTTTGGACTTAACTTAACCGATCCAATTTAATTGGTGGTTCAAGCGGTTAACCCAAATCGCGGTTTGCTGGAAATTATTTAATACAATTGGTATTATTTAATTTCTGGTTAAACCGGATTGAAATTCATAAAATTGAATTTTAACCTAAACCGAAGGCTGGTCTAAGTTTGATTTGGTTGGACCAAATAATTTAGAGCTGGTCTGGTTTAGTAAATAACCGATGGTTTTGATAGTTAATTTGGTCTTGGACCAGAATTAATAAACCGACTCGGTTATGTCAAATTATTGGGCCAATTGGAATTCTATGGTCTTGGGCCAAGAATTGGGCCTATAATTTGTGACCCAACCCAAAATATTAATAAAATATTAAATTAGAAATTTCTACTTTTAGAATGTTTCTAAATTTAGAAAGTTTCTAAAACAAGTAAGTTTCCCAAAATAGTAATCTTCTATTTTTGGAAATAAAACTTAAAATCCTCAAAACCAATATCAAGCTTGGATGTCTTTCCAATCTTGTCAGCTACTTAACGCTTATTCGATTACAGATATGGCTTACAGTGTGAGGTGTCTGTTTTCGCGTAAGTAAAGTAGTATATAGTCACTAATTTCATTGGGAGTCCCAGACTTTAGTGATTATTTGGCTGTAAGAGATTGGTTTCCTTGACTGGGCCATCGGGAGTCCCGGGCCTTGAGACATCTGGTGTTTTGGGCCTTGGGCCCAATCCACAACCGAGAGTTATATGGATATAACTAGCTGTGAGTATGCTTACCAAGTAAAGCTAATTCCGGGTGACGGCCAGTGACCCACTTTGGTTTTAGTTGAACATGGGTCTCGGAATCATTGCATTCTTATGAGGTTAAACAAAGAAATTTTGAATGCAATGCGAGTTTTCTTATAAGTTATTAAAATTACTCTTTTATGAACTAAATAACTAAAACTCTATTTATCTCTAAATTTCAGTTATGACTAGCACAAACAATCAAAACACTTTCTCGATCCGGTCTGTCCTTGAAATGGACAAACTGAACGGATCAAATTTCTTGACTTGGTCGCGGAACCTGAGGCTAGTCCTCAGGCAGGAGAGAAAGGACTATGTCCTTGAAAGAGCTCTCCCCGAGAGGATCGGGTCCAATGCCTCTCATGCAGTATATGATGCTTGGAATAAGCATTATAATGATGCGGTAGATGTGCGTGGTCTGATATTGGCTACCATGGACTCAGATTTGCTGAAGCAATATGAGAACATGGAGTCGCCAATAGAGATGATCAGCAGCCTGAAATTGAAATTTCAGGAGCAGGTAAGAGTGGAGAGATAACAGTTGGTTAAGTCTCTCACTAGCTGCAAGCTACCAAATGATCATCCAGTGAGTCCTCATGTCAGTAAAATGATGGGTTACATTGATAACCTGAGGAAACTGGATTATCCAGTTAGCCAAGAATTGGCAACTGAGATCATTCTGCAGTCACTGCCGTCAAGCTATGATAAGTTCAAAAGGAACTATATCAAGAAAGGCTTAACGAAGACGCTGACTGAACTGCATGATATGCTCAAGACAGTTGAGCCAAACGTGAAGAGTACCCTGTATAATCTCATAATGGAGAAGGGTAGGTTTACTAAACCTAGTACTGACAAGGGTGAAGACAAAGTTGTCCAGATTTTGAATCATGGCAAGCGTGTGTCTTCTGAGCCCGAGTCAGATACATCTTACGTTGGTAAGTGCTGCTACTGTAAAGAGACTGGGCATTGGAAGAGAGATTGCATTAAATTCATGGAAGATTATGAGGAGTTGAAGTTGATGTATGAGACTACTTCCTCAGGTATTCATGTTGTTACTTCAAGTTCTACCTTATAGGTATTGGATACTGGTTGTGGCACTGATATTTGTTATAATATGCAGAGCCTAAGCAACAGTAGAACGTTGAAGGAAGGACAAGTGGAACTGCGAGTCTGGAAGGAGCTATGGATGCTGCCTCAGCCGTAGGGTTTTCACTTGTAGATGCCTTTGAGGTTTGGTTTTGTATTAAGTAATTGCTACAATGTACCTGCTTTAAGCAGAGTTGTCTTTCATTTTCTTGTAAGGATTTGAATGTTTTTCATTTTGATAAAAGACAAGTTTTGTTCTTTTGATCTCAATGAAATATTGATTGTAGCACCCTATTCAAGGAATGGGTTTTATATCTTAAACCGAAGAGTGCCTAAATGTAACATAAATACCGAATTGGTTTAAATCTGATGAATTAAACCTGATTTTTCTTGGCGTAAATGTTTTGGTCACATAGAGTGAGTCGGATTCAGAAATCCCATAGTTATGGACTTTTGGGCTCATATGATCACTTTGTGCCCTAACCCATTCATGATCATGAAATGCGATCAAATGATTAACGGCATCACACGGCTCAAGCCGAGACCATTACATCACGATCATGAAATGCGATCGGCGGCACATTCTTGTGATCATAACGAGACCATAATCGCATCTTTTGATCGATCATTGGCTTTGCACTCACGGCAGTAAGCGATCGATCACGGCCCATCACTTGCGGCTAACGTAAGGAAAGCAACAAGGCATCTCGATTAAACGAGACCAAATGAGGCCGATCGATTAGGGTTTCAATTTCTTGATACACAGGAAATCGATGGCAACCAATTAACTTATGATCCAAGATCATAATATGGCAGCCGATGAGGGGTTTATAGGTTTCTTAATCAAATTTTAATCATTTTTGATTCTTAAACCTTTTAAACACATTAAGATCCAAATTACAAGAATCTAATGAACCTACGCTCTGATACCACTGTAGGATTATGCGTTTTTCCATGGTTCAATTCTCAGATTGCAACCTAGCACATAATCTTAAACAGATCTAGGTTCTTGTAATCGAATCATAAAACAAACCTGATCTTTACCTTTGCAGCGGAATGATTGGTGGTAATGACAAGATCAGATTAGAGCTGATGATTACCGGCTCCTCCTAGGTATCCACACGCTTACAAGCACGGATAGGCTGCTAGACCGAGTGGAATCACAAGAGAAAGAGACGCAAGAGAGGGAGATGAGCCGCGGCTGCCATCCTCTAAAAATCGCCAACCACAAAAGAATGCAAGGGTTTATAAACCCTTGTTTCAATCTTATTTCACTAATGGGCCCAAGTTTAATTAATTAATTAAACTAATGGCTCATTAGTCTTTTGGGCCCAAGACACAAATCAGACAAAAGCCCATTTGTTGTCTGCCCAACTCTCTGTACAAATACAGTAAATGCCTTAGCATCTTACCATATTAATTCCATCTTAACTTTCCCGTTAGCTATGGTGTGTGACCCTTTGGGATCATACAATACTGGTAATAAGTCCTAAACTTATAGATCAAGAGCGGACTCTAGCAAGCCATCATGATCACCCAGTATTTATGACTTATGTCTGATCTCGACATTTATCATACTTTCTAGAGATAGTACAGTAGATTTCAGGACATTCCCAACAGTAAGCCGGTCAAGGTACCGAACACATCCCCAAACTCTATCGCAACCGGGATATCTCCAATCTCCGCACTACTCCCGACTTCCGTGGTGGAGATCGTCGCCAGGTAGGCCTCACAACCCTTTTCCAGCATCTTCCCTGCTTGGATGGCTGAGACTACCAAACTTTCCGTCGTCGGTCGTACCCCTTGGAATTGGATCCGTCCCTCCGGCCCTTCAAACCGTACTCGTCCCCGGTGGCATTCGAGCGTAGCCCGATACCGATCGAGCCAGTCCATACCCAAGATCACTTCGTGATGCTTGAGCCGAACTACAAATAGGTTGACCGGCATACACACGCCCCCAATGGAGACCGGTACGTCTCGGAATAGCCCCAACGTAGGCATTGACTGCCCACCGGCCGCGTCCACGCCAAAGCCGTCCACCCGTTCCATCTTGAACGAGTCTCATCCAATCCATTCCGGACACACAAAGCTATGTGTGGCCCTGGAATCAAACAACGTATGTGTTTCCACTCCGCCAATGGTTACGGTCCCTACATTCACCCCAGAATGATAAGTACCTAACCTCCAATTCCCCCGAGCAATGCATTGCAGGAAAGGCTACCCCTTTTCCCAATACGACGCTAAGCATGAATCGCCCCTCTTTAACCCAATACGATGCTATGCAGGAAAAAGGCCACCCCAATTTCCCCATGCGATGCATTGCAGAAAAAGAAATTAAGTAAATAGTATAGGGTTAGTGAATGTACCAGTGATCGCATTGAAGTTGTTGGTCACCCCAGACGTCTCCACTAGCTGATAAACCCGAGGTACACCGGCTTGGCCTTTAGCCTGAACCGTATTACCACCCTCGCGGCTCACCTCCGAACGACCTTGCGTTCCACTCTGCAACTTTGGGCACTCTCTCTTGAAATGCTCAGCCTTGCCACAGTATAAGAAGGTTCTAGGGTTATCACTAGCCACCTTGGCCTTGTCCTGCGGACAGCCTTGGACCTCGTGGTCTGTACTTCCGCACCTCGCACACTTGGTGCGACCATTGGAGGGTTGGCGACCATCGACCTGGTCCCACTTCCTCTTTAGGTCCCTCCCGGATCGAACCATCACCTTCCCTTGTGACTGAGTGTTCAACCGGTTCTCCTCGGCTAAATTGGTCTCAACGGTGGCAGCTCGTTCAACCAAATCCGAGACCGAGTCATAGGTACAAACCGAGCAGTGTGTGCGAAGCTCCACCCGCAGGCCGTGGAGGAAACGTCTCACACGGGCTGGTTCGTCCTCTAACTCGCGTCCCACAAAACGTATGAGTCGATCAAACTCCGCCTCATACTCTCGTACCGTTCTGCGACCCTGAGTTAAGCTACAGTACTGACCCTCAAGTCTGTCCCAAGCCTCGGCCGGAAAGTATTTCCGGTTGAACTCAACCTCAAAGTCCTTGAACGATACAAGGCTTCCCCTGGTGCCCCTGTCGACCCAAGCCACCAGTTATGAGCGTCACCCTCCAGAAAGTGAACCGCTATATCCTTCTGGTAATCCTCCGGGCAGCGAGTGGATTGGAAGTTCCTGACCAAACGACTTCTCCACTCATCTGCCTCCACCGGGTCCGCACTTCCACTGAAATACTTAGTACCAAGCTTAGTGATATGACCTAGGATGCTTAAGTAGTCCACCTTCCGAACTGTTCGGCCCGGAGGTGGGTCTATCTCAAACACCTCGTCCTGAGTATCCATAGGATCGTTGTTCCCGGGTAAGGGAGCACGAATCCTAGTCTGATCACTAGCCGGCCTCTGCACTTGTGGAATGCCTTGAGCCAGTCTGCCCAGCTGGTCCATTACCGCTTTCATCTTGTTCCACATCTCCCCGATGTTTGGAACAGCGGTCGGTTGAACTTCCACGTCCATTCCATTACCACCCACATTCACGTCCCCATCCTGGGCCGCATGTGAGGACTCGCCCACATCCTCTACTTCCACATGGTCAAGATCAGTCGGGTCTTCCAACTCGGTCCTGACTTGAGTAGGCGGAATAGTAGGATGTGCAACGGTCTGAACAACCACAAGTCCGGTTGCTCCTGGTGAAACCAAACGTGTCTGGTCCCTAACACCGAGACTAGTACTAGCCGGCTCCTTCTCCTTATCCTTCTTACTTCGTCCAGATTTGCTCTTCCCGCCCTGAAGATTCAAACACATTAGATTACCCTAATCGTTAACCTTCAAGACTAAGCAATCTACCCAACTAGCACGAAACTTGCGACCTTGGACGTGTGGTGTTGCCCTATCACAGAACTGTCCTAGAATCAACTCCGCTCTGATACCAACTTGTAACGCCCAAGCCCGGCTACTAAGCCGGTTGAGGTTCACCATCAACTTAGTAATGTTCTAAGTATAAAATTTCTTAAGTATGAATTCCCTTCCTTGAACTAAACAATTATAAGACATGAACGATAAGGCAAAATGGATATTTTATTAATCAAACCAAGGTACTGATACAAATGTAGTCTGAGTCATTATGCTATAAAAAGTATTCAGTCCTAATAATCCAGTTCTAACACACACACACACGTCCGTCTAGGTCTCCGTCCCGCGCGCCTAAACCCGTTCCTCACTATGAGAAACCTCAGATCCTGAAAACATATAAAACACATAAGATAAACAACTTAGATAAATCCAGCAACCTAAATGAATCCAAGTATTTCTATATGATTCCCCACTTAATTAACTAAGCCTTTAATTCCTCTAAGGTTGACCGTGAACAAATCTAGATCGGCCACATCCTTTACCGGATCATAACCGCGACATGATTTGTTCCGCGGATAACCGGCCTATGATTCTATCCGCGAACGCTAGACGTTCCTATCGCGGTCGTCCAGTCGCGTCCGTTCCGATCGTCTGTACCGTCCGCATGTCCCGCTATCGCGACCGTATGGTCGTTCAGTGCGCACATGCGTACGTCCGTAATGATGCTTCCGCGTCCCGCGTGCATGTCCGTGAAGACAACCCGCGATCCGCGCTCGCGTCCGTACGTCCGACTGACGCGTACCGTGTACCGCAAACTGACGCGACCTTTCGCTCGTACCCGTTCATTCGCGACCGTGTATGGCCTGATCACGACTAGCGACTGCTGCCGACCATGCGATCCCACCGATCCATGGCACGACTGTACCGCACGCGACCCAGTCCGACCACTGCCTTTACACGATCTCGGCCATCTAAATACTCTCCCCACCGGCCAAAGTCTTATACGGCCGTATGAACTTAAGGCATGGAACCGCTTGCAACTTAACGATTTGATTCCCATTAATCGATCAGAATGAGTAGAGAGAAGAGAACTCTCGGCCTTGGAAGCGTTGATCGCATGGCCAGGCCATGATTAACGATCGGCCGGCCGTGAGTCTCTACGCACCTTGGGAGTAGCTGTTGATTTTCCTGGGTCCTTGGAAGCGTTTGGATCCATTTTCCCGATCCAATCTTCCTCTTGAACAATCGCCTAAACCGCCCTCCTTTATTCACCAACCGCCGGCCAAACTTCTAAGGTTACCGGCCAAACTCTTCTTCCGATCTCTTTGCCTTCAAGCCCTCTTTGTCTCTCGATTTCTCTCTGAAATTTGCGTGAGGAAATATTTCCCAAAAGCGTGCGAAAATGAGGCCTAAGTCTCGGTATTTATAAGCCAAAAGGACCCCAAAACCGCCAAGGCCAAGGGTTGTGAATGGCACAAGCGAATGGGTGACTTGTCCATTCGCTTCCCTTGGGCCATAACCGCCTGGTCAGCTAGTGACACTAGCTGAACCCACCCACTAGCTGACCTGAACACTCAACACTCACCCGAGCTGAGTTGAGCTGAGTGTCAGTCCCTCCAGCTGACCTAGCTGGCCGTCCAGCTCATTCCAGCTGCTTACTCTCTCTCTAGCTCCTTCCTTAGCCGGCCAAGCTCATCCAAGCTGATCCTAGCCGCTCCTTGACCATAGAACACTTCCCGTTGATCATCCATGATCGTTTTCCCTTGTTCTGGTTCCATGGTCCGTCTTCCCGATCCTATATAGGATCGGGGATGCTACATCTACTGCTTCAGATTAGAGGTGGATTGGCTCTCTCGGCTCTCCACTCCCTCAGGTGCTGATTTATTTTCAATGTCCTCGGCTGCTTCTCTTTAATGGGTTCTTCTGGCGGGTTTCTTTGGCTGGATTTTTGGATTTTTGGATTATCTGTTCTGCTTCTTCCTCTGTTTACTTCGAATCATTGGCCTGGTTTTATATGGTGTTCTCTTCGGCTTCTCGTATTGGCGATACCTTAATCGTCTAGCTCTGAAATTGGGAATCGTTTTGCTCAAGGGGGAGTTGAACGAGTTCTCCCATGACTCAGAGATGGATGTGAGGATTGAGGTCGATTCGCCAAAGGGGGTTAATCGTCTCTCAATTCTCTTGGTCTTCTTCCTATGTTCTCGTGGCTTACAACTTCTGTGCTGTTTGTACTGGTTCATCTCTTTTCCTGTAATTGGGTTCAAAACTATGGGTGTTTTTCTTTTTCTTTTTGGGTTGGGATTTATCTCTAAACTCTACCTTTGGGCTGTACCAATTTTTGGTCATGGTTTATTTCAATAGTTAAAAAGGTTCAAAAAAGCTATGAGAAACAGAACACATAAGCATACAGTTAAGTAACTTAAAACTTTCTTGGTGAAAGATAAAACCTGCTTAAGACAATTAGTAGTGTGCACAAAGCTAAACACAACCGCACTGGAAATGCAGGACCAACAATCCAATGCATAGCTAATCCCACAAAGTGAAAGCAGAAGCCAAATACAGCAAATCATTCGTAAGTTGTTCTCATACATAAAGCGAATCTCACACAGTGAAGACAGAAGCCAAATACGAAAAAAACAAATCTAATACATAAGCTTATCTCACAATGTGAAACCAACAATCTAATACATAGCTAATCTCACATGGTGAAGACAGAAGTTAGATACAACAAAATCATACATAAGCTAATCTAACATGGTGAAGACAGAAGCCAAATATAATACATAGCAAATCTCATACATCTCACATGGAACAACAATACAAATATCTCTCTGTGTATATAAGGTATTTACCAATTTTTTTTTGAAACCGGACCGGCGACTGAACCGGTAAAGCTTTTGGGTCATAGATTAATATGGTCCCACCGGATTCGATCAGGTTCGACCAGCTTTGTTAATAATTTAAAAAAAAAAAATAGATATATATATATATATATAATATGTTATTAATTTTAAACTATCAAATAAGACACTTTAATAATCATAATTTTTGAAAACCTTCAAAAGTTTAAATATTAAATAATAACGTTTCAACATATTTTAAATATGTTGAGACCTATTGTTCACCAACATATACATCATGTTTAGATGCATAATTTTTGCTTTCTATGTTATTCGTCTATTAAGAGAAGAGATAAGATATAATAAAACATCTAATCTTACTTTTTTAAAAAATATTTAAAACTAATATAGTTTTATTTGATTGTTTTGGAAAGAAAAATTAGTTAACATAATATAAAACAATAACTTTTTATAAAATCTGGTTTGATACGGTTCAATGGGTTACCGGTTTCCGGTTTTTTAATGGTTTAATCCGGTTTTTTTAACCGGTTCAACTACCATTGGATTTTATAATCGATCCAACCCGGATATGTTTCCGGTTCGCGGTTCAACCCGGTCCGACCGTCGGATCGGTCCGGTTTTAAAAACACTGGTATTTACAAAGCTATTTATGTACAGCTAATGTAGTTTTTTGGTCTTTTTAGTGAAGTATTGTGGAACGTAAACAACAAAGCCTCACAAAACGCAACCACAATTAGCACAAAAAAATAAGTTTATGCAATCAAAACTCTTCGAAACTTACTATTCACTACAATCAGCATAAGTGAAATATTTATAACAATATTTCACAAAAGGTAGCTAATACAGAGCGGTTGAGGTAGTCCAACTGGTTGAGGGGTTCGTGGTGGCTAGAAATCACCCGGGTTCGAGCCTAGGCGGAAACAAAAATACCTCCTCTGCTCACCCACATGGATATGGGCCCATTGCGTAAGGCCTATTTGAATACCCGGAGAGAGGGTCTATCCATGGGCTGCACCTCCCCTTGGGGATTAGTCTGGGTCCTTCCATAGGCCCGGGATACCCCCAGTTTAAAAAAAAAAAAAAAAAAGGTAGCTAATATAATATGGTGCAGATTTTTTGAGGTACTTTTTACAACAAAGTTTAACTTTAATGTGACTAAGAAACGAAGATAGTAAGAAATTACATATTGTGGACGATGAAGACAGGTTCCTGAAGATGTAAATATCCCCCACGCAGCCAGTTTTCTGACACTGATCAACACAGGACCTGGAAACCAATCAGCATATTAACACTGCTTTGATCACAACTGAATCAATGACAAGGTTATAAGGAAACAGAGTAGTCTTAGACTCTTAGACAATGCCACATCCAGATAAATTTGTCAGTATTGCATGATGGAATTTCCATCGTCATATTAGCTATTTAGACAAACCCAATAAGACCCTATTAGAATAACGTCTCTCTCTCTCTCTCTCTCTCTCTCTCTCTCTCTCTCTCTCTCTCTCTCTCTCTCTCTCTCTCTCTCTCTCTCTCTCTCTCTCTCTCTCTCTCTCTCTCTCTCTCTCTCTCTCTCTCTCTCTCTCTCTCTCTCTCTCTCTCTCTCTCTCTCCCCATTTAATTAGTTTTATACACTCTTAAAATTTGATTTGTTAGTTTTAGAGTTAATTTTTCTCGATTAATTATCATTCAAATTGTATTGTGCATTACTATGTTTCAGTTCTTAATTTTTGAAATTTTATTTTTTAATTTGGTTGTTATTCTAAAAGTGATCTTAAAAGTATAAAAACTTTGTTGATGAAATTACTATGTTAAGTAATTTTTCGATTAATCTATCATTCTAATTTTAGTAACCTATGATCTTCTTTATTGTAAAAATGGTCTTCAAAGTATAAGTTTTATATATTTATATATTGACTAATTAACCGATTATTCTTTCATTATAATTACAATAATCACTTAGTATTATAAAGTATTACCAATTTTACCAACAACAAAAGATACCACATATAGTTATCAGCTTTACCCAGAATAAATCCTACTTGTTATAAAAGTTATACAAAACGTTAAATGACAATCTAAATAACAATTATTAGAGTCCTTGTCTTGACCGTCTCTTGTTTTGCGTCCTCTTCTTCTTTTCCCCTACTAATGAAAACCTTTTAACTCTCTTCCTTCCCTTCTTTTTGATCTTGTCAGGAGGAATTATCTGCAAATATTTGATGTTATCTGAAAATTCTATTATGATATATCTGAAACAAAATTTATTATCTTGTAATACGGCATTGCCCACAACTCCATCCAATAATATTTCAAATACAACTCATGTACTTCCATATCACTACCTCTATCGGTATCCTTTTTGAATTAATGAAAGCGGCAAGTGTGTGCACAAAGATAATTTTTAATATCGAAGAACCTACAACTGCACGTTTTCAACACCAAGTTCACCAAATAAGGCTTTCCATCACTACCGGTGACATCTTACCCAAGCTAAAAACTATTTAACACACTGAAAATTAATCTCTCAGCAATTTTCCAATGATCGTGCATATGGTTCTCCACTAATGGCACTACTTTATTATCAATCGTTCCATACACTGCCTCCTTCTTATGGCCGTTAAACCAAGCCAAAAGTTTTTTAACAATTGTATCAAGCAAGGGTATTAATGCGTACCTCATGGCCTCCTTAAAAGTACTGTTCAAAGACCCCACACAGTTTCTTGTGTCTAAGTCGTATATTTCTCTTGAAAAACAACAGTTTGCCCATTTTTCTTTCACGGTACTATGCTCCAGATATTTGGCCGCCGAAGGATATCTCGTCTTAAATGAACTATAAGTGGCGTTGAACTCAAACACAGTATAAAGCATGAACTAGACAAGGAGATAGAAGAGGATTCAGCTAGACAAATTTTGATTCAACAATAGAAAAAATGGAAATCGCATACCAATGAGTATAGTTTGAGGAATGGGAGGTTGTGGTTTAAAATGAGACTGGTCATTCCAAAAACAAAAGCATCAAATTAAAGGACCAATATCTACAAGAGATCATTTTTATCCACAATAAACAAAAGTTAATTTTTTTATTAACCAACAACTTGAGATAGAAGAATTCGTTATTAGAACCACGACATCAGATTTTCTTCTGGGTCGTATTCTTCTGGTACTAGTTTGGAAAACCTAAAAAAGCAAAAACAATGTATTATATATAAGAATTATAAATTAATAAATAATATTCACACAACCTATTGACGAATTCAACCCAGTAAAAATTCTCATACTAGTCATACATGATCTTTGAAAGCATTTCCTGTCCTTTTATTCAAGTATAGCCTAATATACAAACAATTACAACAAACTTAATTACTACCCAATGCAATCATTCTCATCTATATATAATAATACTTTGTACATCTAACATGACTATCATTTGACGAAGAATCATCTGAGAATTACGAAGACATGCTTATCTGCATGGTATCTAAACCTTTTGGCCAATTCTTTTACATATCTCCAAACTAATTACACAATGGATACCCCAAAGACTATATATGATATCAATTTATTAAACCAATTATCAGATTCTAATATAACAAAAACAAATCTTAAAATTAAAAGACAAATAATATCTCACCTTGTATCACGAGCGAAAAACATTAACTTAGCTCATGTCCAACAATACTCGAGCTTTCTATTATGTGTTACAACACCAATGACATCTATAAAGTAAATATATCATTTAATATACAACATATCTTTATAACATGCATATATTATAATCCTAAGCACAAACAAAATATTTAGTGCAAAATACCTCTAGGGTAAGGTTCATTAACCAACCCATCCAATATATCCGAAATCATTGGAAAACCATGAAATGACTTCGCGGGAGATTATTAACAGTAAGACAGAACAATGTCTTTGATTCGAATATGAGCCTAAATCTGTGAGGAGTCAAAGAAATAAAATCTGGTGCAACCATGACTTGAGCATCTTTAAGGCGAAACCAATGACTCTCGAACCAAAGTTAATACCGGAATAGTTTGAAATCATGTGCGTGCACAGTTGCCTCGATCTGGATACCCTAAATTGAAATAGTTATTCTCCGAGTTAAAAAACATGTGACAATCAAAAACCAAAATCGTCTAAAGTTATTGAAGAGGAAATGCAATTACCTCTTCATTGCACAAGATCATGGAGACATTCGGATTGCCTTTTGAAGAAAAACACATCCCCACACGAATGATAAACACCCATAAGTCCCAAACAGATGGAAGGCAGTCGTTAATCTGAGATACTCGCCTGGAAATCTGCACATCCATGGAAGTTCGATAGAATCTCGCTTTGTAGGTCAAAAATCTATAGAATAAAAAGCTTAACTATTCTCACTAAGACCTAATAGATAAACTGAACTGTTTAGGGAAGGAGACTAAAATTTGCGACCTAAGAAACAATTCTACAATTTTTTTTTCTTTTTTGATAAAAAATAAATATGTTTGGGCCTCAATAAATATGTTTATGCCATCATACATGCATACTCTAATAGTTAATCTCGAGCGCCGCATAAAAACAGAGAGAGAGATGAGCTGTTACATGCCACATGTCTTTATAATATAAACTAAGTCTTAATAGTACACAAACTGCTAGCACTTAACTTGTGTTTCTCTTCGAGACCCCCATCAAATCAAGACTAATCATGGTTAAATATCATGAAATTGAAGGATTACGATGCTTGGTTAAGTTACTCTGTTTTTCATTAAAGGTTGCCATAATTTATCGACATAAAGGAAATAATAATTTATTCCTTCACTCATTTCAGAAATCATTAACGTTTGGGAGAAGAAATGGAGAACAAAAACTTGAGTTCCATGCCACCATTGATGCTTCATTTGACTCAATCAAAAGTCACATCTAAAAACATCCATGATTATCGTGCTGCAAGAGTAGCATTTCGTGGGTTCAACGACATTAGGAGAGAGGATCACTTCTACCGATCTGCTAATTATTTGATCTTCGACAATTGAACGGTTTTTTAGCCCAAAGATGTGAGAAGGTTCAAGTTAAGGTGTTACATAATGGGCAATCCTGTGGCAATTTACTTGAGAAGTATGTATGATTTCTTCATCCTCTATTTAACTAATGAAGGGAGTGCCAAAATTCATGATGCCAATGAGAAAGGATGTGAAATAGCAAAATTTGTTGATAGTATGTTGAACATGGTGTTGTCTGTTGATGAGAGGGGCCGAGTTCACAACTATCCAATGCTAACTCGTGAGTAAGTTGATCGCATGTTTAACATGTTGACTACATACAAATTCCTTGGAAAATGGGGCTACGAATAATCGCCGAGTTTTCTGGAACTGTTGGAACATATCGATGTCTCCAATTACTTTTTTTTTCCTGTGAAATAAAATAGACGATTTTGGAGCACCAATACAACCGTTTTTCAATTCATATTATTGGCGGTTTGAAGCGTGGAACTTCGTCGATTACCTTCACTTAACTATACGTGATTGGCTGATTCGATGAGATTAATAATCTCACTGTCTCTAAGTACTTTAGCGTGTTTTTGTTTTTTTGGTATTTGAGATTTATGTATGTTGTTAATGGCGTAAACTATGTAATTTTTCTTAATCAAAGTTGTTATCTAAAATTATATCAATTATTGATAGAGACAAATCTGTTTTTAATGTAAATTATACTATATAAAAGTAGATTCTTGAAGCTTCATAGGCCATCCACATCAGCAAAAAAACTTGCTCTAGAATTATGTCATGTCACCATTAAAATCTAAGATTTCTACAGATACCTAGTGAACATGATCAAAGCCCAATATATTTTAGCAAATTTGTAAAAAAAATCTCAAATTTGAATGGTGATGTGTCATAATTCTAGAGCAAGTTTTTTTACTGATGTGGAAAAAATATATAGTTACTAGAGATCGACTGTACGGTAGATCCTATTGGGGTGATCAAGAATTTGTAGTGGTAGATAGGAGGTGTTATGATTGTTTCAAAGTCACCAGCTGGTGTCATGGAAGAGCTCAATGTATCAACCACCATTGGCATGGAAGGTATTCCACTAAGCTCTAGGGTGTTGCAAGAATGCCCTCCATGATTGAGAAACTAGCTATATCGGCCGTGGACGAATCAGCTGTTATTGTTTTCGTTGTTGATGGCCAGGTTCTGTTCTTATGTTCAATCTGCTCAACTTTTCTGTCTTTGCCTTACTCGAACTTAGGCTTTTATTTTCATGCCAGAATATCTAGTCCAAAGAAAACATCATTCAACAAAAATAATTATTTGGTTGTTGTTTTACTTTTATTAATCTTAGAGCTGGATCCATGAATTGGGTGGGAGTTGGATGTTGACGAGATCCTATAGATTTTCATGTTTAGTGGAAGATATTGTGGGATTATGTTGGCTCATAGGCTTAATTATCAGATTACAACCTATCACATAATCAACTAGGATCTAGGTGATTTGCAGTTGAATCATAAACAGATCAGGATCATTACCTTATTATTGTAGCGGATTGATCAAGGGAATGAAGAGATCACTGAGAGCTGATGATTACCGGCTCCTCCTAGGTATCCACACGCTTACAAGCTACTGGATCAGGCTGCTAGACCAAGCTGGAACAACAGAGAGAGAGGAGGACGGCCATACCTAGAAATCGCAGAGACTTAGGCTAACTGGCGCCACCTTCTTTCCTTATATGGGCCCAAGTAATTAAACTAATGACTTATTAGGATTTTGGGCCCAAGACCCAAATCAGACAAAAGACTGTATTTTGTCTGGCCCAATTCTCTGTACAAATACAGTAAATGTCTTGCATCTTACTGTATTAATTCCTTTTAAACTTTCCCGTTAGCTATGGTGTGTGACCCTTTGGGATCATACAATACTGGTAATAAGTACTTAACTTATAGATCAAGAGCGGGCTCTAGCAAGTCATCATGACCTCCCAGTATTTATGACTTATGTCTGATCTCGACACTTATCATACTTTCTAGAGATAGCACAGTAGATTTCAGGACATTCCCAACAATCTCCCACTTGTACTGGAATTCTACATTCCCTAATCCTTTTGTCACAATATCTCGATCTGGCATAAGGCAAGATGCGTGTCATCCTTATATAGCCAGACCATGTTCATCGGACCAGATTTGATACTGACAATGCAAACGACTTGGGCAAGTCCGTTTGGGAGTGGCCACTCTCTTACCAGCTATCAAGTCTCCGATTGGCCTAGAGATATTACCTCCGTTAAACGGCAGGGACAAATCCCATCTTGTTCCATCACTATGAACTACACACTTCATAATACACCCAACCAATGTCCTTATAGCTCCCAGTTACGAAACAGCGTTAGACAATGATCAAAGCGCATCAATCCATGTGTAGCCACATGCATGCGAACTCAGGTCTAAGGACTATACTCTATAGTCGTAAATGAGAACCTTTTATGACACATATATCAATATCTTGTAGAGTTCTCATCAGCGGGCCATGTCCGGTCATATGCTCCCTACATATACCTATGTGTTGACTTTGATGCCGCGCATCCATGACCCATGAAACTTGGTCATAAGTCTCAACACACTCTAGTCTCAAGTGGTTGTTGGTGTTCCAATTTCAACAACCTTCGACTATGGACACTATGATTTATGTCATTTCGTTAAATATGGGGTTTCATGATCAAGTCTTTCTCATGTACTTCGATGGCCCATATATAACGACATGAATCATTTTGGAACGATTATTTTATATCACAGTTAAAAATAATCCAGAAATAAAATTTCATTAACATTAAAATGTTTACATGAACCAATCAAAATAACTAAAATAAAGCCCTCATAACTCCCACTCAAAAAGAGATTACATTTGAATATCTCTAATTCCTACAGCAGCAGTATGCAACTCGTGCTTAGGTTTCGGGAGTGGCTTTGTGAACGGGTCAGCCACGTTCTCATCAGTGGGAACTCTGCTGACCATCACTTCACCTCTATTCACTATATCACGAATCAGGTGATACCTTCTCATAATATGTTTTGATTTCTGATGATGTCTCGGTTCCTTAGCTTGAGCAATTGCACCATTGTTGTCACAATACAGTGTTAGAGGCTCAGTGGCATTTGGGAATACACCGAGTTCAATCATGAAGTTCCTTATCCAAACTCCTTCCTTCGCAGCTTCTGAAGCAGCGATGTATTCAGCTTCAGTTGTGGAATCTGCCACGGTGCTCTGCTTGGAGCTCTTCCAACTTACTGCACCGCCATTCAGACAGAAGATGTAACCAGACTGTGACCGGAAATCATCTTTATCTGTCTGAAAACTTGCATCCGTGAATCCACTCATTTCAAGCACTTCACTTCCTCCGTAAAGCAAGAACTTATCCTTAGTATTCCTCAAATACTTCAGAATATTCTTTACGGCAATCCAGTGACTCTCACCTGGATTAGACTGGTACCTACTCGTCATGCTTAGTGCATAACCAACATCAGGACGAGTACAAATCATGGCATACATGATAGATCCTATAGCCGAAGCATAAGGTATCCTACTCATGCGCTTAAGCTCATCAGGTGTTTTAGGACACTGAGTCTTGCTTAGTGTAGCACCATGTATCATTGGCGTGAATCCCTTCTTGGATTTATCCATTCCGAATCGATGCAGGATTTTGTCTATATAAGAATCTTGACAAAGTCCAATCAGCCTTTTAGATCTGTCTCTAAAGATTCGGATTCCAAGAACATACGCGGATTCACCCATGTCCTTCATGGAAAAACAACTTCCCAGCCAGTCTTTAACAGACTTCAGCATTGGAATATCATTTCCAAGAAGCAATATGTCATCGACATATAGGATAAGAAACACCACTTTGCTCCCACTAGTTTTCTTATACACACATTGTTCTTCCTTGTTTCTGATGAAGTCAAAATTCTTTATTGCCTCATCAAAACGAAGATTCCAACTCCTGGATGCTTGCTTCAATCCATAAATGGATTTATGAAGTTTGCATACTTTCCCAGCATTCTTAGGATCAATGTAACCGTCAGGCTGTGTCATATACACATCCTCCTCCAAGATTCCATTCAGGAAGGCGGTTTTCACATCCATCTGCCAAATCTCATAATCATAATAAGCGGCAGTTGCTAGGAGAATCCGAATTGATTTCATCATGGCCACTGGTGAATAGGTTTCATCATAGTTTATACCATGAATTTGTTTGAAACCTTTTGCCACCAACCTGGACTTGTAAATCTGGACATTTCCATCCATGTCAATCTTCTTCTTGAAGATCCATTTACACTCGATGGCTTTAGCACCAGCGGGTAAGTCAACCAGTGAAAACACTCGGTTGACAGACATGGAGTCCATCTCGGATTCAGTGGCTTCACGCCACTTTAAGGAGTCAGGGCCTATCATGGCTTCTGCAAAGTTCGAGGGTTCATCACCGTCAATGATCAAAAGATCATGGCAATTAGTCACGAGAAATCCCTGATATCTATCGGGTTCGTGACGGATCCTTCCGGATCTTCGAACTTCAGGTACTTCAGGTTCAGGTTCTATTACAACTTCATGTAATTCATCCTGCTGTTCTCCCTCATTAGGTTGAACAGGTTCCTGTCCTTCTTGAATTTCATCAAGTTGTACCTTACTCCCACTATCTTTCTTAGAGAGAAATTCCCTCTCAAGAAAAGTACAATCCCGAGCAACAAAGATCTTGTTCTCGGATCGCAGATAGAAGTAATAAGCCTTGGTATCCTTAGGATAACCAATGAAGTAGCATTTGTCAGATTTTGGTGTAAGCTTGTCTGAGATTAATCTTTTGACATAGGCTTCACAACCCCAAATTCTGAGAAAAGACATTACTGGAACCTTTCCAGTCCATAATTCATATGGTGTCTTGGCTACTGCTTTTGATGGCACTCTGTTCAGTGTGAACGTTGCGGTCAGCAAAGCATATCCCCAAAGGGATATAGGAAGGTCTGTGTGACTCATCATGGATCGGACCATATCTAACAATGTCCGATTCCTTCTCTCAGACACACCATTCCACTGAGGTGTTCCAGGAGGTGTGAGTTGGGAGATGATCCCACACTCACTCAGATGATCACGGAATTCCTGGCTCAAGTATTCTCCTCCTCGGTCCGACCGAAGAGCCTTAATACTTTTACCAAGCTGGTTCTGTACTTCATTCTGGAATTCTTTGAACTTCTCAAAGGTTTCCGACTTATGTTTCATCAAGTAGACATATCCATATCTACTGAAATCATCAGTGAATGTAATGAAGTACTGATAGTTTCCTCTAGCATTTGTGGACATTGGGCCACACACGTCAGTATGTATCAGGCCCAATAGTTCACTGGCCCTTTCTGTGGGTTTATTAAAAGGGGCCCGTGTCATTTTGCCCATTAGGCAAGATTCGCATTGCTCACAAGACTCAAAGTCAAATGAGCCCAAGAGTCCATTTGAATGGAGCCTCTTGACGCGTTTCTCACTAATGTGCCCCAAACGACAATGCCAGAGAAACGTTTCATTTTCTTCGTTAGATTTGAACCGTTTTGTATTAATGTTATATACTGGAGTAGATTGATCCAGCATGTACAGCCCATTAATAAGAGGGGCACAACCATAGAACATATCATTGAGATTAAATGAACATAATTTATTCTTAAAAGAAAAATCAAATCCTTGTAAATCCAATAATGAAACTGAAATGATATTTCTGCTTATAGCAGGTACAAAATAACAATTCTCAAGTTCTAAAATAAATCCAGAAGGTAAAGACAACAAGTAAGTGCCAACGGCCAGTGCTGGAACCTTCGCTCCATTGCCAACCCGCAACTCTACTTGCCCTTGCTTCAACCTTTTACTGTTGCTGAGCGCCTGCACATTAGTACAAATATGAGCCCCACATCCAGTATCTAATACCCAAGTGGTATTATCAGAAGTAGTAGTATTTACTTCAATAACAAAAATACCTGAAGCAGTAGTCGCGAAGGACTTCTTCTTCTCCTTCAGACTTTCCTGGTATTTCTTACAGTCCCTGCGATAATGCCCTGCCTCTTTGCAAAAGTGGCAGATATCAGAAGGCCCAGCTTTAGACACGGGCTTGGGCTTGGCCTTTTCTTTGTGGACTGCCTTGCCCTTTCCTTTGTCTGCAGCGGATTTCTTAAAACCCTTGCCCTTCTGCACCATGAGTACATACGGGTCCTTGGCCTTCTTCAGATTAGGTTCTGCACTCTTGAGCATACCATGTAGCTCAGGCAAAGTCTTTGTCAACCCATGCATATTATAGTTCAAGGTGAACTGGTCATATGCAGGAGTAAGAGACTGCAGAACGATATCACAAGAAAGCTCTTGGCTTATAGGACAGTCGAGTCTAGTCAAATGATCGAGATAACCCATCATTTTCAGAACATGTGGACTCACTGCTGCATCCTTAGCCATTTTACAGTCCAAGAGATTCTTTACAGTTTGGAATCTTTCTGTACGAGCCTGCTCCTGAAACAACGCTTTCAGGTTTGCCATCAGTTCCATGGGACAAGTCAGGCCTTCCCACTGCATCTGCAGTTCGGGAACCATTGTCGCCAACATTAGGCAAACCACGTCATTAGCATCTGAAGAATGCGTATCCCAAGCATTCTTCACAGCTTGTGTGGCATTATTCGCAGGTCTAGGGGGGAGAACTCTTTCAAGGACATAAGCCTTCTTCTCCTGCCTGAGCACAAGTCTCAGGTTCCTGGACCAGTTCAGGAAGTTTGATCCGTTCAGTTTGTCCTTCTCAAGGGCAGACCGGATCGAGAAAGTGTTTTGTGTTGTTGTGCTTGACATAGCTGAAATTATGAGACAATAGAGTTTTAGTTATTTAGTTCATAAAAGAGTAATCTTGATAACTTATAAGAAAACTCGCATTGCATTCAAAATTTCTTTGTTTAACCTCATAAGAATGCAATGATTCCGAGACCCATGTTCAACTAAAACCAAAGTGGGCCACTGGCCGTCACCCGGAATTAGCTTTACTTGGTAAGCATGCATACAGCTAGTTATATCTATTTAACTCTCGGTTGTGGATTGGGCCCGGCCCAATTCACCAGATGTCTCAAGGCCCGGGACTCCCGATGGCCCAGTCAAGGAAACCAATCATTTACAGCCAAATAATCACTAAAGTCTGGGACTCCCAATGAAATTAGTGACTATATACTACTTTACTTACGCAAAAACAGACACCTCACACTGTAAGCCATATCTGTAATTGAATAAGCGTTAAGTAGCTGACAAGATTGGGCAAGACATCCAAGCTTGATATTGGTTTTGAGGATTTTAGGTTCTCTTTCCAAAAATAGAAGATTACTATTTTGGGAAACTTACTTATTTTAGAAACTTTCTAAATCTAGAAACATGCTAAAAATAGAAAATTTTAATTTAATATTTTATTAAAGTTTTCGGTTGGGTCACAAATTATAGGCCCAATTCTTGGCCCAAGACCACATAATTCCAATTGGCCCAATAATTTGACATAACCGAGTCGGTTCATTATTTCTGGTCCAAGACCAAATTAACTACTAAATCCAACTGGTTATTTACTAAACCAGACCAGCTCTAAATTATTTGGTCCAACCAAATCAAACTTAGACCAGCCTTCGGTTTAGGTTAAAATTCAATTTTTGAATTTAAATCCGGTTTAACCAGAAATTAAATAATACCAATTGTATTAAATAATTTCCAGCAAACCGCGATTTGGTTAACCGCTTGAACCACCAATTAAATTGGATCGGCTCGGTTAAGTCCAAAATCAGGAAGAAATAGATTGGTCTAACCAATCAATTTTAGCTGATTTTGACCTAACTTGCGGGATAAGGCAAAACCAACGACGAACCGCAATGGCCCAATGGCACGATTGGTTCGCGTCTCGGGTTAGGTGGGACGAACCGCGAGGCTCGGCTTAACCGAATGGCTACTCGCGGAACGTATGTCTCGCCAGCCGGATCACGCATCGCCGGATCGAGAAGACGAGCCAAGCTCGCTTTCGGGACCTCGCGCGATACGATCGGGACAGGCGCATCAGCTCGTTGCGATCGGGTCATCGGGACAGCGAGAAGCAATCGATCCGATCGATATCGATCGATATCACGCTCCCTCGTCGATCGATACTCGCGTGCATCAGCTCGTTGCGATCGGGTCATCGGGACAGCGAGAAGCAATCGATCCGATTGATATCGATCGATATCACGCTCCCTCGTCGATCGATACGGGCGTCCGCTTCGCATACCGATGGGTTTCAATCGGTTCATGCGATTTACATATTAGGTTTTCAAGTTTTCTAATCAAATTTCTTAACACAAATTCGATTCTAAACATTTAAAACAACCTAAATATGATCCAAACAGCAAAAACCTAACGACCTAGGCTCTGATACCACTGAAGGATTATGTTGGCTCATAGGTTTAATTATCAGATTACAACCTATCACATAATCAATTAGGATCTAGGTGATTTGCAGTTGAATCATAAACATATCAGGATCATTACCTTATTATTGCAGCGGATTGATCAAGAGAATGAAGAGATCACTGAGAGCTGATGATTACCGGCTCCTCCTAGGTATCCACACGCTTACAAGCTACTGGATCAGGCTGCTAGACCAAGCTGGAACAACAGAGAGAGAGGAGGACGACCAGACCTAGAAATCGCAGAGACTTAGGCTAACTGGCGCCACCTTCTTTCCTTATATAGGCCCAAGTAATTAAACTAATGGCTTATTAGGCTTTTGGGCCCAAGACCCAAATCAGACAAAAGACTGTATTTTGTCTGGCCCAATTCTCTGTACAAATACAGTAAATGTCTTGCATCTTACTGTATTAATTCCTTTTAAACTTTCCCGTTAGCTATGGTGTGTGACCCTTTGGGATCATACAATACTAGTAATAAGTACTTAACTTATAGATCAAGAGCGGGCTCTAGCAAGTCATCATGACCTCCCAGTATTTATGACTTATGTCTGATCTCGACACTTATCATACTTTCTAGAGATAGCACAGTAGATTTCAGGACATTCCCAACAGATATTATCAAATACTCAGGAAATCTGTGACTTTTATCTAGAAATATCAAGTTGATTTTGTGAAGTCATTTACCGTAAAACCCAACTGAGCGTTACGTAGTTATCATGCAATGTCATTGATATATGGTAATGATTACTCAATACGCAGTCAGGACCTACATGTGCTGATGTGGAAATTGCAGATTGGTTGCGGAAGTACTACTCATCATCCTCGCGGTGAACAAATGTGAATCACCACGTAAAGGACTCATGCAGGCGTCCGAATTTTGGTCTATCCCGACTAAAATATGTTGGGTTTTGATCATCATCACTACGCATCTATAAAAATAAAAAGGCCATTTTATCTCTAGATGTGTATTGTACAAAAAGGACAAAGCTTCCGCGTAAGACTTTTACTTCGCCTTTTATGTTAGACTCTTGGTTTCCATCCCAATTTTTTTCAAATTACACAAATAAGTTTAATTGTAATAACCCTTCGAATTCTATCATTTTCATTCAAGCTTGATTTAACTATATCGATGAGTTATGGCGATGAAGATCACTTCTAAATCTTATCTGAAAACAAGGTATGCGCTTACCTAATCCTCTTTCACATTGCCTCAATTTTCCACTGTCTTTAGGTTTCTCTCTTTCAGACCCTTGCGCTTTGTTTCTTCTTGGTGGCTAATTTGTCTACTCTGACTCTAATTTTTGTTTTATAGATACCAATTTACCCTAATAATTATCATATTTTACAGTGCAGTATTGATTCTTTGCTAGCGCACAATCAAGCACGCGCTCTATTTGCAGAATGCTACTAAGCATGTTGACAAGCTTAATAAAATTGCTAATACAAAGGTAAAGAAATCAGAGGTCTCTATATTAATAATATATGTTCTATCCTACTAATTTAGTTTCTTGCTTCCTTCAATGTAAATGAACATTTGGAATTGATCCTATAAGGAGAAGATATTTGGTCAAATATTGGTGCAATTTTACGAATCCTATAATGAGAAAATATTATAGGCACATGGAGACATAGAAAAGCTCAACTGAAAATCAGAAGTTTATATCGAAGTTAGCTTATAAATTTGCAATCTCATATGCAACATAAGTAATATGGCACACAAGGTTCAAGCTGCGCCGTGGAGGTGATACGATTAGAGTTTTAATCCCTAGATCTACACTGTAAGTGCACAGACGTGACAGTAGTATATAGGGTATCGAAATCCACAGGGACTCTAGAACTTACAATAGATTGTAGTACGGTCAAGTTAAGCTAGGAGACATTAATGAGAAACTAAATAGCAAGAAGAAAAGTAAATCAATAGCAGGAGTGGTTTGTAAGTAATCAACTAAAAGCGCTAAGTCTAGGGAGTTCTCAAGAAGTTAGACAAGCAGATAAACTATCAGTCAGGATCAAATTAAGTCCGGTTCTAGAACTCAAACACATATATAGAATTAACCAACTTTCGTTGCGAGAATTCTCAAAGTCTAATAGCAGAAATCCAAATTTCTTTGCAATTCCTAACATATTAAACTAGCTTTAAGTGCAGGTTCGATATATTCACAATTCAATTAAACCAAATTTCTTTGCGGATAATTTAATTGCTCAACCTAAATAGTTCAGATTCAAAACCACATTTTCGTGTCAATTTAATAACCTAAAGTCTAGATTCTAAGTGATCAAGTTAGAAACTAGTATTAAGCACAATTCAGGTTGAAGAACAATTAAGTTATGAATCCTAAACTGATAAATTAATCTAACAAGTCATGAAAACCTTTATAAGAATCCCTAAACCTAACTATGAATCTACTCAGAAATGATTAATGAAACACAAATCATAGAATAAATAGATTGCATAAATAAAGAGTAAGAATAAAAGGGGTTCGAAATCTTCTCCAAAAGCAGGAAGCAATAAAGGTTCAGATCAACCCCAAAAGCTCTAAAATCTCTATGCTCAAAGTATGAAAGCGTATTTAGAATTAAACACCAAAAACCTAATTATAAAGCCCTAATCACGGCTGGGGCTTCTTTGTAATTATTGGAAACTTCTAGGCCAAAGTGCAATTTCCAAATTCTTCATTAAACCGCCGAGAATAAGTCTGACTCACATGTGTGTCAATCGATGCACGAGGTGTGTCGATCGATGCAATCCTCTGTTTTGGACAGTGAACTCTATCTCTCGGGTTAATGCTCCAAAATGCTCCAGAAAGCGCCATAATCTCCAAATCCGCTCCAAACGTGCATATACCTAATAACACCTGTAAAAGACTCTAAAGAAACACTAAAAGACTCTAAAACATACTTATATCATGGTCTAAAACCGGTGAAAACCATGATATATCAATTCCCCCACACTTAGCCTTTGCTTGCCCTCAAGCAAAACAGAAAGCTAGAACATGGTGAAGAGGTTTGAAAACTTTCAGAAACTCTTTTCATCTTAGAAGCAACAACACTCAGATTCCCCTTAGTAAGCCATTGAAAGATTCACCTGCAAGACATCAAGACCAACATATACTTCCCCCACACTTAGCAACTGTCCTGAGTAAACTCCACAATCAATCCAAAGTAATTCAAATTCACCTTACTGACTTCTATTAGATATTAAGTGCGGTTTCACCTAAGGATTATCTATCAAAGGGCATATGCATTCTTACTCTGTTAGCTCTAGACCACCATACTATCTTTTCTGGTTCCTTTCTTCTCTTTTCCTTTCCTTAGCAACTGATTTTTCCCCATTGGGTATCATTTTATTTTTTTATCTGTGCTCTTCCCGTTATGGGGTGTACTTTGGACACATTCCATGAATGCACATGAGGTAATAGGGGTCTCTACCACTCATGTGACCACTTCGGAGCTACTAGCTCATCCTCAGTTTATTATTCTCTTTTTTTTTTTTACTTTAAGAGAAGGGGAGAAGGGAACCTTACTTGGACATGTTTACAAGCTGTGTCAAAACTAACAGAGGAGTCCGACTCAAGGTATACCAAGCCCTTAGGTGAGGAAATTAAGTCAAATTAGGGGTGAAGTCAGTGAAGGATTCTCTGAATACCTGAATTGATATGGGTGTCCTCAGTTGGCTGATCCGCATTGGGTTTTCTAATAGTCATAGATTGATCCCGCAAGCTCATCCCAATTGTTACTTAAGTTCCTGCAAGTGTTGTTAACTTCTCAAAAATTCATTGTTTCCTACTTAGACTGTTTTGACTCAATAAAACAAAATTTTGGACTGACTCTAAGAAAACAAAAGCGTGCGTCAGTAGCTACCTCCCCCACACTTGAAACACACTGTCCCTAGTGGTGTCAAGCCTAGGATTGGTGAGAAAATAAGTCGGAATGAAACAAACTGAAAAGGGTCAGAACACTTACCTGTGGTCGGCCTGCGTCGATCGATGCCACAAATGTGTCGATCGATGCAAGGCGATTATGCCCACGGTTAAGTAGATAACCGGTGTATGATCCGCAATTGAACCGGCAAATCGTAAATCGCAACTGCATCGACCGATGCACTATGTGTGTCGATCGATGCAGTGCGATTCTATCTGTTTCTCTCGGATTTGAACACACAAAAGCAGAAAATCAAAAACACCAAATCAAAAACGAAAAATGAAAACAAAAACGAACCTAACAGTGGGTTGCCTCCCACTCAGCGCTTGTTTAAGGTCATTAGCTTGACCTTTCATCTGAATCAGGCAGAGGGTGCATTATCCAGAGGCAGAATCTGACCTCTCGGAATCTCGGCTTTAGCCCAATAGTGCTTCACCCTCTATCCATTGACAGCAAATTCCTTACCTTCCTTGCTGATTAGAACGACAGCTTCATAAGGACGTACCTCCTTGATTGTGAAAGGACCAGACCACCTTGATCTCAGCTTACCTGGAAACAATTGAAAACGAGAGATACAAAAGTACCTGATCATTAGGCTCAAATTGTCTAGAGACAATCTTCTTGTCATGATAAGCTTTAGTCCTCTCCTTGTACAACTTTGAGTTCTCATAAGCAAAATGCCTAATCTCATCCAACTCATTAAGATGCACTAATCTCCTCTCTGCAGCAGACTTAAGATCGAAATTCATCTGCTTCACAGCTCATGCTGCTTTGTGCTCCAGCTCTACTGGCAGATGACATGCTTTTCCATATAGCAGATGAAATGGAGTAGTCCTAAGTGGTGTCTTGAATGCAGTCCTGTAAGCCCATAGTGCATCATCCAACTTTGCTGCCCAATCCTTCCTTGTCTTCCTAACTGTCTTCTCCAAGATCTCTTTGATCTGTCTGTTAGAGACCTCGACTTGCCCACTAGTCTGAGGGTGATAAGGAGTAGCAACTCGGTGATGAACTCCATGCTTCTGTAGCAGCTTCTCAAAGACTTTATTAATGAAATGTGATCCTCCATCACTAATTACTATCCGAGGTACTCCAAATCTAGGGAATATGATGGTTTTAAACAGCTTAATAACCACCGAAGAATCATTGGTTGGACTAGCTATTGCTTCCACCCACTTAGACACATAATCCACAGCAACCAAGATGAACTTATTCCCATAAGATGAGGGAAAAGGACCCATGAAATCTATGCCCCAACAATCGAAAACCTCAACCTCAAGAATGAAATTCTGAGGCATCTCATGCTTCTTACTGATTGCAAAACAAAGAATGAGCGTCTCTAAACATCGTAGGCCACCAGAAACCTGCTTGCAGAACCTTAGACACAGTCTTGAAAGTAGCAAAATGTCCAGCATAATCTGATCCATGACAGTGGAATAGGATATCTGGAACCTCTGATTCAGCAATGCATCTCCTGTAAAGATCATCCGAACAGTGTTTGTAGAGATAAGGCTCATCCCAATAGTATCGTCTGAGCTCTCTGAAGAACTTTTTCTTTGCATACCCCTTCAACTCATCTGGTTCAGTCTCTGCAGCCAGGTAATTAGCTATATCTGCATACCAGGGTCGAGTAGTTGTCGTGACAGCATCAACTTCGAAGTCGTATTGTCCGATTCGAACCGTAAAAGGTTCTGAGGTCGTATCCGCACTACAATGATCGTCTCACAGGGTAGCATCGATCGTTGTGTCCTCGTCTCATGCATCGATCATCACAAATGTTGCATCGATCGATGCAATGCGATTAATCCGACAGTTCTGCAAAATCCTGTCCAAATCCGTATGGAATACTGTCCCGATCATATTGACGTTCTCCTCAGCCAAGAAATCATTGATGGGGACGTCTTCTTCAACCAGAATCCTTGACAGATGGTCAGCAACTCCATTCTCAACTCCCTTCTTGTCCCTCACTTCAATGTCAAACTCCTGAAGCAACAGAATCCATCTCAACAATCTTGGCTTAGCATCTTTCTTCTGCATCAGATACTTCAGGCATGAATGATCAGTGTGTACAATCACTTTAGAGCCAACAAGATAGGGGCGAAACTTCTCAAATGCAAAGACAACAGCCAACAACTCCTTCTCTGTAGTGGCATAGTTTCTTTGCGCATCATCTAGTGTCCTGCTGGCATAGTAAATAGCATGAAGCTTTCTGTCCTTTTTCCGCCCCAGAACAGCTCCTACAGCATAGTCACTTGCATCGCACATAACCTCAAAAGGTAAATCCCAATCTGGTGGCTGAACTATAGGATCACTCACTAATGCTTGCTTGATCTGTTCAAATGCAGTCTGACAATCTGCATTGAACTCAAACTTGGTATCCTTACACATCAAAGCAGTTAGTGGTCTAGATTTCTTACTGAAGTCCTTGATGAACCGTCTATAGAAACCAGCATGTCCAAGAAAGCTCCTCACAGACTTCATAGAATCAGGCGCTTGAAGGCTGGTCATTACCTCAATCTTAGCGCGGTCTACTTCGATCCCTGCTTCAGACACTTTATGTCCAAGCACAATGCCATCTTTGACCATGAAATGGCACTTCTCCAAATTAAGAACCAAGTGCTTCTCCTCGCATCTAGCTAGCACTTTGCACAGATTATCCAGGCACTCATTATAAGATGACCCGTAGACTGAAAAGTCATCCATAAACACCTCCATAAAGTCCTCAATCATATCAGTAAATATGAACATCATGCATCTCTGGAAGGTGGTTGGTGCATTACAAAGTCCAAAAGGCATCATGCGGTACGCAAATGTGCCATATGGACAAGTAAAGGTGGTCTTTCCCTGATCCTCTGGATGGATGGGAATCTGGAAGAAACCTAAATATCCATCTAGGAAGCAATAGTAAGAGTGATTTGATAACCTCTCTAGCATCTGATCAATGAAAGGTAAAGGGAAATGATCCTTCCTTGTCGCAGCATTGAGCTTCCTGTAATCTATGCACATCCGATGTCCAATCACAGTCCTCGTAGGAATTAGCTCGTTCTTCTCATTTCACTACTGTAACTCCGCCTTTCTTAGACACTACATGGACTGGACTAACCCAATCGTTGTCTGAAATTGGATAGATGATCCTAGCATCGAGGAGCTTCATGATCTCCTTCTTTACCACATCCTTAAGATTAGGATTAAGCATCCTCTGATGCTCAACAGATGTCTTAGATTCGTCCTCAAGATGTATCCGATGCATGCACAGCTCCGGAGAGATACCTGAAATATCAACAAGAAAATAGCCGAGAGCTTTGCGATACTTGCGCAGCTTGCTTAGCAGTAAAGTGAGCTTTGCGTTGTTCAAACTAGCATTAACAATCATTGGATATGTCGAATTAGGTCCAATAAATGCATACCTTAGCCCGGATGGAAGTGGTTTCAGCTCAATTTTCGGGGCTTTTTCTTCTGCCCAGTCTCTGTCGACCTGCAACGATCGATGCGTTAGCTGTGTCAATCGTGTTGGGAATGTCCTGAAATCTACTGTACTATCTCTAGAAAGTATGATAAGTGTCGAGATCAGACATAAGTCATAAATACTGGGTGATCATGATGACTTGCTAGAGTCCGCTCTTGATCTATAAGTTTAGGACTTATTACCAGTATTGTATGATCCCTAAGGGTCACACACCATAGCTAACGGGAAAGTTAACAAGGAATTAATACGGTAAGATGCAAGGCATTTACTGTATTTGTACAGAGAATTGGGCCAGACAAAATACAGGCTTTTGTCTGATTTGTGTCTTGGGCCCAAAAGCCTAATAGGCCATTAGTTTAATTACTTGGGCCCATATAAGGAAGAGGAGGCACAGCCTAGGGTTAACACACACCCCCTCTGCGATTTCATACCTGAGCCGTCCTCTCTCTCTCTGTTCATTCCAACTTGGTCTAGCAGCCTGATCCAGTAGCTTGTAAGAGTGTGGATACCTAGGAGGAGCCGGTTTCTATAAGCTCTTGCAGATCTCTTCATTCTTTTGATCAATCCGCTGCAATCACAAGGTAATGAATCTGATCTGTTTATGATTCAACTGCAAATCACCTAGATCCTAGATGATTATGTGCTAGGATGTAACCTGACAATTACACCATGAACACACATAATCCTACAGTGGTATCAGAGCCTAGGTCATTAGGTTTTTGCCTTTTGGATCATACTAGGTTGTTTATTAGTTTGATGAATCGATTTTAAGGAATAAAATTGATTGAAACTTGGAAAACCTAGAAATAAGATATCGATGAGATTGCTTGATGATGAAAGTCAATATCGTATCATTGTTACAATTATAAGCGATCGATTATGTCTATAATCGATAAGGAAAAGGTCAAAAATTTTTTGTCTTTTGTTGATCATGTGCTAGGGTCAAAAACGTTTTGTTTTTAGCTTTTGTCATACGTTTGGTTGACTTAGTCTCATGATTGTTGAATTAAATGAATCGATTCGATAGGTTGGTTAATGTTAAGAATCATGATTTTGTCTTATTAGTGATGGTGATAATCGCATGTTGACCTTATGAATCGTGATGTAACTTTGTTCAATCATAAGATTCGATTAGTTTGAATTGGAATAAGGACAAAATCTAATTTGTCTTCAAGTGATGTCTTTGTTTTTCATTCATAAGACAATCGAAAGTATGAATCGCTTGGTATGAATCGAATTTTGACTTTGTTTGATAATAAGATTGAGAATCGTTTTTGTCAAATTCAATTATTGAAAAGTCAATTATTTGGTTAGGTTTGTTAAGATTGAGAATCGTTTTTAGTCAAAAGCAATTTTCGATTTGGAAAAAAATCAAAATCAATCATTGAATAATTATGGTTCAAGCGGTTAACCCAAATCGCGGTTTGCTGGAAATTATTTAATGCAATTAGTATTATTTAATTTCTGGTTAAACCGGATTTAAATTCAAAAAAAAAAAAATTGAATTTTAACCTAAACCGAAGGCTGGTCTAAGTTTGATTTGGTTGGACCAAATAATTTAGAGCTGGTCTGGTTTAGTAAATAACCAGTTGGATTTAGTAGTTAATTTGGTCTCGGACCAGAATTAATGAACCGACTCGGTTATGTCAAATTATTGGGCCAATTGGAATTATGTGGTCTTGGACCAAGAATTGGGCCTATAATTTGTGACCCAACCGAAAACTTTAATAAAATATTAAATTAGAAATTTCTATTTCTAGTATATTTCTAAATTTAGAAAGTTTCTAAAATAAGTAAGTTTCCCAAAATAGTAATCTTCTATTTTTGGAAAGAAAACCTAAAATCCTCAAAACCAATATGAAGCTTGGATGTCTTGCCCAATCTTGTCAGCTACTTAACGCTTATTCAATTACAGATATGGCTTACAGTGTGAGGTGTCTGTTTTTGCGTAAGTAAAGTAATATATAGTCACTAATTTCATTGGGAGTCCCAGACTTAAGTGATTATTTGGCTGTAAGAGATTGGTTTCCTTGACTGGGCCATCGGGAGTCCCGGGCCTTGAGACATCTGGTGAATTGGGCCTTGGGCCCAATCCACAACCGAGAGTTATATGGATATAACTAGCTGTGTGTATGCTTACCAAGTGAAGCTACTTCTGGGTGACGGCCAGTGGCCCACTTTGTGTTGGGAATGTCCTGAAATCTACCGTACTGTCTCTAGAAAGTATGATAAGTGTCGAGATCAGACATAAGTCATAAATACTGGGTGATCATGATGACTTGCTAGAGCCCGCTCATGATCTATAAGTTTAGGACTTATTACCAGTATTGTATGATCCCTAAGGGTCACACACCATAGCTAACGGGAAAGTTAAATGGAATAAATACGGTAAGATACAGTGGCATTTATTGTATTGGATCAGAGAATTGGGCCAGACAAAATGCAGGCTTTTGCCTGATTTGTGTCTTGGGCCCAAATGATTAATGAGCCATTAGTCAAATGACTTGGGCCCATTAATGAGAGATTAAGGATTTGAAAAACCTAAGGGGATTAATGATCCCTGCGATTTTCTTCTCCCTTGTAGCCGCATTTTTCATCTTTCTCTCAAACCTCTCTCTCTGATCATCCATCTCTTTGGTCTAGCAGCCGTCCCTTGCTTGTAAGAGTGTGGATACTGAGGAGGAATAGGTGATTCATCTGTTCTAGAACTGATCTCGACATTACAATCATTCCGCTGCAAAAGGTAATGTCCAGGTTGGTTTTATGATTCGTTTTGCAAGAACATAGATCTGTTAAGATTATGTGTTAGGTTGTAATTTGGAATTGAACCATGGAAAAACACAATAATCCTTCAGTGGTATCAGAGCTTGGTTTTAGGTTTCTTGTAAATCTGGATCATATGAATGTTTAATGGTTTAGAATTAATTTTGAATTAAAATTGATTATAGAAATCATTAATCCAAATCGTATGTGATCTTGTTATTAATCGGCCGAGAGAAAAGTCGCATGTGATCATATCATAATTGGTTATGCGTGTGATCATGTCGTGTGTCATGTGATGAGCTGATAATCAAATTTTTTTTTTTTTTTTTGATTATCTGGTTGGCTGCTGATCATGTGTGTGTCGGCTGATCTTGTTAATAATTGTATGAACCATTCAATTATTAAAAACCCTAATCGCTTAAAGCGATCGAGTTGTTGCGATAATGGGCAAAGTGATGCGCCGAGGGCCGATGATCGAGTGTCGTTCGATCATGGATCGACAAACCCATTAGCCGATCGTTTTGCTGCGATAGATCATGCGATCGAGTGATGCCCTAAAGCCGAGATCGATCATCCGATTGTGAGGCTGGCAAGGGATCGTGCGTGAGCCATGATGCGTGATGCGTGAGCCATGATGCCGAGTGCCAAGCGTGATCACGTTGCGATGATCGATCGCTTGCGATCGTGAGCAACTGTTGTTGGATCATGGGCCTCGGTTGGATCATGGGCCACGAATTGCGTTAATGGGCCGAGTTGGATCATGGATCCGATTGTTTGGCCCATTAAAATTTTACGTCCCGCGAATAGTCATCGGTTAAACCAAGCTTCGCGGTTCGTTGCCCAAAACCACACCGATTAAACCGGTCCATTTAATTGGCGGTTAATTGTGTGTTTAAAGACTAAAACTGCAAGTTAAATCAAATTGGCTAAAACACTAGGTGTTTCTTCCCGGTTTTGGATTTAACTGAACCGATCCAATTTAATTGGTGGTTCAAGCGGTTAACCCGAATCGCGGTTAGCTGGAAATTATTTAATACATGGTATTATTTAATTTCTGGTTAAACCGGATTGAAATTCAAAAATTGAATTTTAACCTAAACCGAAGGCTGGTCTAAGTTTGATTTGGTTGGACCAAATAATTTAGAGCTGGTCTGGTTTAGTAAATAACCGATGGTTTTGATAGTTAATTTGGTCTTGGACCAGAATTAATAAACCAGATCGGTTATGTCAAATTATTGGGCCAGCTGGAATTCTATGGTCTTGGGCAAAAGAATTGGGCCTATAATTTGTGACCCAACCCAAAATATTTATAAAATATTAAATTAGAAATTTCTATTTTAGTAAGTTACTAAATTTAGAAAGTTTCTAAAATAAGAAAGTTTCCCAAAATAGTAATCTTCTATTTTTGGAAATAAAACTTAAAAATCCTCAAAAACAATATCAAGCTTGGATGTCTTTCCAATCTTGTCAGCTACTTAACGCTTATTTGATTACAGATATGGCTTACAGTGTGAGGTGTCTGTTTTCGCGTAAGTAAAGTAGTATATAGTCACTAATTTCATTGGGAGTCCCAGACTTTAGTGATTATTTGACTGTAAGAGATTGGTTTCCTTGACTGGGCCATCGGGAGTCCCGGGCCTTGAGACATCTGGTGTATTGGGCCTTGGGCCCAATTCACAACCGAGAGTTATTGGTTATAACTAGCTGTGTGTATGCTTACCAAGTAAAGCTAATTCCGGGTGACGGCCAGTGGCCCACTTTGGATTTAGCTGAACATGGGTCTCGGAATCATTGCATTCTTATGAGGTTAAACAAAGAAATTTTGAATGCAATGCGAGTTTTCTTATAAGTTGTTAAGATTGCTCTTTTATGAACTTAATAACTAAAACTCTATTTATCTCTAAATTTCAGCTATGACAAGCACAAACAATCAAAACACTTTCTCGATCCGGTATGTCCTTGAGATGGACAAACTGAACGGATCAAATTTCTTGATTTGGTCGCGGAACCTGAGGCTAGTTCTCAGGCATGAGAGAAAGGACTATGTCCTTGAGAAAGCTCTCCCCGAGAGGATCGGATCCAAGGCCAGTCATGCAGTATATAATGCTTGGAATAAGCATTATAATGATGCGGTAGATGTGCGTGGTCTGATATTGGCTACCATGGACTCAGATTTGCAGAAGCAATATGAGAACATGGAGTCGCCAATAGAGATGATCAGCAGCCTGAAATTGAAATTCCAGGAGCAGGTAAGAGTGGAGAGATACCAGTTGGTTAAATCTCTCACTAGCTGCAAGCTACCAAATGATCATCCAGTAAGTCCTCATGTCAGTAAAATGATGGGTTACATTGATAACCTGAGGAAACTGGATTATCCAGTTAGCCAGGAATTGGCAACTGAGATCATTCTGCAGTCACTGCCGTCAAGCTATGATAAGTTCTTAAGGAACTATATCAAGAAAGGCTTAACGAAGACGTTGACTGAACTGCATGATATGCTCAAGACAGTTGAGCCAAACGTGAAGAGTACCCTGTACAATCTCATGAATGAGAAGGGTAGGTTTACTAAACCTAATGCTGACAAGGGTGAAGACAAAGTTGTCCAGATTTTGAATCATGGCAAGCGTGTGTCTTCTGAGCCCGAGTCAGATACCTCTTACGTTGGTAAGTGCTGCTACTGTAAAGAGACTGGGCATTGGAAAAGAGATTGCATTAAATTCATGGAAGATTATGAGGAGTTAAAGTTGATGTATAAGACTACTTCCTCAGGTATTCATGTTATTACTTCAAGTTATACCTTGTAGGTATTGAATACTGATTGTGACACTGATATTTGTTGTAATATGCAGAGCCTGAACAACAGTAGAACGTTGAAGGAAGGGCAAGTGAAACTGCGAGTCTGGAAGGAGCTTGGGATGCTGCCTCAGCCGTAGGGTTTTCACTTGTAGATGCCTTTGAGGCTTGGTTTTAAATTGAGTAATTGCTACAATGTACCTGCTTTAAGCAGAGTTGTTTTTCATTTTCTTGTGAAGAATTTGAATGTTTTTCATTTTGATAAAGACAAGTTTTGTTCTTTTGACCTTAATGAAATGTTAATTGTAGCACCCTATTCAAGGAATGGGTTTTATATCTTAAACCAAAGAGTGCCTAAAATGTAACATAAATACTGCAATTGGTTTAAATCTGATGAATTAAACCTGATTTTTCTTGGCATAAATGTTTTGGTCACATAGAGTAAGTCAGATTTGAATTCTGCTTACTGGACCAAAAGACAAAGGGCCCATCTTAGCCGAGCTAGAGAAAGGCCCAAAGGCTTATTGGAGATTGAACATACTCATGTATGTGGTCCGATGAGCAGTAATGCCAGAGAAAATTTCCTGTACTTCATTGTCTCTACTGATTACTTCAGTGAGTGTGACTGTGTTCATTTGATTAGACACAAGTCGGAATTCTTTGACATGGTCGAAAGAGTTCCAGAGTGAGGTATAGAATCAAAGTGACAGAAGTATTGAGACTCTGGATTAGATCAAGAGTGAGAATACTTAAGTCATTGATAGTGTGATCATCTGAATGAGTGTGAAGTCGTTTCACAGCTCATTTCTCCTGAAAAACCTGGAGGTGTTTCTGTGAGAAAGAATCAGATCTTATTAGAAATGATTAAAGATGAGTCACACGAATCTTCCATGATATTCTTTAAGAATAACGCTCTAGTAATATCTAAGTTTACACTGAAATAGTTCCACTAATATCAGTTGAAAGACACCACATAAATGTGGATTGGAAATGATCCAAATTCGTCTTTACTGAGTATTTGTAGTTGTGCTACTTCGCTGGTTGTCCTAGGGAAACCAAGGCTTGTTACTTTTACGTTCATTCTGTTTTCTAAGAAGGGAAGTTACTTTCCAAGAAGAACAGTGGGAGTAAAAGCGTAACTCGAAGAAATTCGAGAAATACAGAAAGCTGCTCAACCTGTTGAGGGAGAGCAGCGGATGGATTTACAGATTTCTGTAGAATCTACACCTGTAAAGCCTGAAGTTCGCAGATCTGAATGAATCAGTTACTAATCCGAGAGTGATTTCTCGTCATTAGTTGAACCTGATGATCATTGAAAGTTCGCATGATCTGATGATCATTGAAAGCGACGAACCTGCGAAATTCAAAGAAGCGAAAGTAAGCCCGGACTCCGAAAATTACACTATGTGTAAGTTAGCTTCATTGATCCATTCATGGATGGAAGCAAACATATCGGAGTTGGAATCTTCGTTCTGTTGAAGTAGTCAAGGTTTTGACTTGAACAGGAACGAAGTGGAACTGTGCGTTTACTAAAAGATAAGTGGGAGCGATATTGCATTTCTCATAATGTATGTCGATGACATACTGATTCTCGGAAATAACGTCCCAATGCTGCAGACGGTAAAGGACTGGCTTGGGAGTTGGTTTTATGATTGACATGGGTAAAGCCACGTAGTTCTTGGATTTTGGATCTAAAGATAAAGATCCAAAAGAGCTGGTAGGACAAAGTCAGGATTCTTAAATTGACAAAGTCCTACACGTAATCAGCAATCCAAGAAGGGCTTTATGCCAATGTCACATGACAATTCATTAAGCAAGATACAGTGTCCTGCGATATCTGCTGAGCTTGAATGCATGGATAGGATTCCATATGCGACGGCAATTGGATCTATCATGTATGCCATGACACATACTTGTTTTGATGTTGCTTTGATGCTAAGCAAGACAAGTAAAGACCAGTCAAATCCAGCAAAGAATCACTGGATTGACGTAAAGAATATTCTGAAGTATTTGAGGAATACTTAGGATAAGTTCTTGTTTTACGGAGAAAGTGAGGTGCTACAAGTCGATAGAGTCTGAAAGGCAAGTTTCCAATAGACAAAGATAATTCCTGGTCACAGTCCGGCTATATCTTGTGTCTAACTGGCGGTGCAAGGCAGTGTTGCTGACTCCATGACTTAAGCTGAACATTTCGCAGCTTGAGAAGCGGCGAAAGAGGTTGTTTGGAAAGAAGAGTTCATCACTGAACTTGATGTGATTCCCAGCATAGATGAGACTAGCTGCACATCATAGGTCCAAACACCTTGAGGATAGGTATAACCTATTCCGTGAGATAAATGACAGAGGTGTTAAGTAGATCAGCAAGTTTCATCGAATGAGAACGTTGCTAATCTATTAACGAAGCCCCTCCTTATGCCTAAGCGCGAGTCGCGGACTGTAGGTGTAGGATGAGTGAAATTAAGATGTAGTCTTAATTTCAGTGGGAGTTTGTAAAGGGCTTTACTTAGTTGTTTTGAAAGGTTCATGTAAACATTTTAAAATGTTAATGAAATTTTATTTCTGGATTATTTTAACTGTGATATAAAATAATCGTTCCAAAATGATTCATGTCATTACATATGGGCCATCGAAGTACATGAGTAGACTTGATCCTGAAACCCCATATTTAACGAAGTGACATAAATCATAGTGTCCATAGTCGAAGGTTGTTGAAATTGGAACACCAACAACCTGTTGAGACTAGATTGTGTTGAGACTTATGACCAAGTTTCGAGGGGTCATAGATGCGCGGCATCAAAGTCGACACATAGGTATATGTAGGGGAGCATATGACCGGACATGGCTCGCTGATGAGAACTCTGCAAGATATTATTATCTGTGTCATAAGAAGTTCTCATATACGACTATAGAGTATAGTCCTTAGACCTGAGTTCGCATGCATATGGCTGCACATGGAGTAATGCACTTTGATCATTGTCTAACGCTGTTTCGTAACTGGGAGCTATACGGACCTTGGTTGGGTGTATTATGAATTGTGTAGTTCATAGTGATGGAACAAGATGGGATTTGTCCCTGCCGTTTAACGGAGGTAATATCTCTAGGCCAATCGGAGATTTGATAGCTGGTAAGAGAATGGCCATTCCCAAACGGACTTGCCCAAGTCGTTTGCATTGTCAGTATCAAATCTGGTCCGATAAACATGGTCAGGCTATATAAGGATGACACGCATCTTGCCTTATGCCAGATCGAGATATTGAGACAAAAGGACTAGGGAATGTAGGATTCCAGTACAATCGGAAGATTGTTGGGAATGTCCTTTGTAGAATTCCAGTACAAGTGGGAGATTGTTGGGAATGTCCTGAAATCTACCGTACTATCTCTAGAAAGTATGATAAGTGTCGAGATCATACATAAGTCATAAATACTGGGTGATCATGATGACTTGCTAGAGCCCGCTCATGATCTATAAGTTTATGACTTATTACCAGTATTGTATGATCCCTAAGGGTCACACACCATAGCTAACGGGAAAGTTAAATGGAATAAATACGGTAAGATGCAGTGGCATTTACTGTATTGGATCAGAGAATTGGGCCAGACAAAATGCAGGCTTTTGCCTGATTTGTGTCTTGGGCCCAAATGATTAATGAGCCATTAGTCAAATGACTTGGGCCCATTAATGAGAGATTAAGGATTTGAAAAACCTAAGGGGATTAATGATCCCTGCGATTTTCTTCTCCCTTGTAGCCGCATTTTTCATCTTTCTCTCAAACCTCTCTCTCTGATCATCCATCTCTTTGGTCTAGCAGCCGTCCCTTGCTTGTAAGAGTGTGGATACTGAGGAGGAATAGGTGATTCATCTGTTCTAGAACTGATCTCGACATTACAATCATTCCGCTGCAAAAGGTAATGTCCAGGTTGGTTTTATGATTCGTTTTGCAAGAACCTAGATCTGTTAAGATTATGTGTTAGGTTGTAATTTGGAATTGAACCATGGAAAAACACAATAATCCTTCACTTTGGACTTAGCTGAACATGGGTCTCGGAATCATTGCATTCTTATGAGGTTAAACAAAGAAATTTTGAATGGAACGCGAGTTTTCTTATAAGTTATTAAGATTACTCTTTTATGAACTAAATAACTAAAACTCTATTTATCTCTAAATTTCAGTTATGACTAGCACAAACAATCAAAACACTTTCTCGATCCGGTCTGTCCTTGAAATGGACAAACTGAACGGATCAAATTTCTTGACTTGGTCGCGGAACCTGAGGCTAGTCCTCAGGCAGGAGAGAAAGGACTATGTCCTTGAGAGAGCTCTCCCCGTGAGGATCGGGTCCAATGCCTCTCATGAAGTATATGATGCTTGGAATAAGCATTATAATGATGCGGTAGATGTGCGTGGTCTGATATTGGCTACCATGGACTCAGATTTGCTGAAGCAATATGAGAACATGGAGTCGCCAATAGAGATGATCAGCAGCCTGAAATTGAAATTTCAGGAGCAGGTAAGAGTGGAGAGATACCAGTTGGTTAAGTCTCTCACTAGCTGCAAGCTACCAAATGATCATCCAGTGAGTCCTCATGTCAGTAAAATGATGGGTTACATTGATAACCTGAGGAAACTGGATTATCCAGTTAGCCAAGAATTGGCAACTGAGATCATTCTGCAGTCACTGCCGTCAAGCTATGATAAGTTCAAAAGGAACTATATCAAGAAAGGCTTAACGAAGACACTGACTGAACTGCATGATATGCTCAAGACAGTTGAGCCAAACGTGAAGAGTACCCTGTATAATCTCGTAATGGAGAAGGGTAGGTTTACTAAACCTAATGCTGACAAGGGTGAAGACAAAGTTGTCCAGATTTTGAATCATGGCAAGCGTGTGTCTTCTGAGCCCAAGTCAGATACATCTTACGTTGGTAAGTGCTGCTACTGTAAAAGGACTGGGCATTGGAAGAGAGATTGCATTAAATTCATGGAAGATTATGAGGAGTTGAAGTTGATGTATGAGACTACTTCCTCAGGTATTCATGTTGTTACTTCAAGTTCTACCTTATAGGTATTGGATACTGGTTGTGGCACTGATATTTGTTATAATATGCAGAGCCTAAGCAGCAGTAGAACGTTGAAGGAAGGGCAAGTGGAACTGCGTGTCTGGAAGGAGCTATGGATGCTGCCTCAGCCGTAGGGTTTTCACTTGTAGATGCATTTGAGGCTTGGTTTTGTATTAAGTAATTGCTACAATGTACATGCTTTAAGCAGAGTTGTCTTTCAATTTCTTGTAAGAATTTGAATGTTTTTCATTTTGATAAAAGACAAGTTTTGTTCTTTTGATCTCAATGAAATATTGATTGTAGCACCCTATTCAAGGAATGGGTTTTATATCTTAAACCAAAGAGTGCCTAAATGTAACATAAATACCGAATTGGTTTAAATCTGATGAATTAAACCTGATTTTTCTTGGCGTAAATGTTTTGGTCACATAGAGTAAGTCGGATTCAGAAACCCCATAGTTATGGACTTTTGGGCTCATTTGATCGGATATCTTATGAGACTTGAATTCTGCTTACTGGACCAAAAGACAAAGGGCCCATCTTAGCCGAGCTAGAGAAAAGCCCAAAGGCTTATTGGACCTTGAACATACTCATGTATGTGGCCCGATGAGCAGTAATGCCAGAGAAAATTTCCTGTACTTCATTATCTTTACTGATTACTTCAGTGAGTATGACTGTGTTCATTTGATGAGACACGAGTCAGAATTCTTTGAAATGGTCGAAAGAGTTCCAGAATGAGGTATAGAATCTGAGTGACAGAAGTATTGAGACTCTGAATTAGATCACGAGTGAGAATACTTAAGTCATTGATGGTGTGATCATCTGAATGAGTGTGAAGTCGTTTCACAGCTCATTTCTCCTGAAAACCTGGAGGTGTTTCTGTGAGAAAGAATCAGATCTTATTAGAAATGATTAAAGATGAGTCACACGAATCTTTCATGATATTCTTTAAGAATAACGCTCTAGAAATATCTAAGTTTATGCTGAAATAGTTCCACCAATATCAGTTGAAAGACACCACATAAATGTGGACTGGAAATGATCCAAATTCGTCTTTACTGAGTATTTGTAGTTGTGCTACTTCGCTGGTTGTCCTAGGGAAACCAAGGCTTGTTACTTTTTACGTCCATTCCGAAAACGAAGTCAGGTTGTTCAGAATTTTGTTTTCTTAAAGGAAAGTTACTTTCCAAAAGGAACAGTGGGAGTAAAAGTATGACTCGAAGAAATTCGAGAAATACAGGAGGCTGCTCAACCTGTTGAGGGAGAGCAGCGGATGGATTTACAGATTTCTGTAGAATCTACACCTGTAGAGCCTGAAGTTCGCAGATCTGAATGAATCCGTCACTAATCCGAGAGTGATTTCTCGTGATTAGTTGCCATGATCTGATGATCATTGAAAGTGACGAACCTGCGAAATTCACAGAAGCGAAAGTGAGCCCGGACTCCGAAAAATTATACTGTATGTAAGTTAGCTTCATCGATCCATTCGTGGATAGAAGCAAGCATATCGGAGTTGGAATCTTCGTTTTGTTGAAGTAGTCAAGGTTTTGACTTGAACAGGAACGAAGTGGAACTGTGCGTTTACTAATAGATAAGTGGGAGCGATGTTGCATTTCTCATAGTGTATGTCGATGACATACTGATTCTCGGAAATAACGTTCCAATGCTGCAGTCGGTAAAGGACTGGCTTGGGAGTTGTTTTTATGATTGACATGGGTAAAGCCACGTATGTTCTTGGATTTTGGATCTAAAGATAGAGATCCAAAAGAGCTGATAGAACAAAGTCAGGATTCTTATATTGACAAAGTCCTACACGTTTTCAGCATTCCAAGAAGGGTTTTATGCCAATGTCACATGGCATTACGTTAAGCAAGAAACAGTGTCCTACGATAACTGCTGAGCTTGAATGCATGGATGAGATTCCATATGCGTCGGCAATTGGATCTATCATGTATGCCATGACACGTACTTGTTTTGATATTGCTTTAATGTTAAGCAAGACAAGTAAAGACCAGTCAAATCCAGCAAAGAATCACTGGATAGACGTAATGAATATCCTCAAGTATTTGGAAAATACTTAGGATAAGTTCTTGGTTTACGGAGAAAGTGAGGTGCTACAAGTCGGTAGAGTCTGAAAGGCAAGTTTCCAACAGACAAAGATGATTTCCGGTCACAGTCCGGTTATATCTTGTGTCTGTCTGGCGGTGCAAGGCACTGTTGCTGACTCCATGACTTAAGCTGAACATTTCGCAGCTTGGGTAGCGGCGAAAGAGGTTGTTTGGAAAGAAGAGTTCATCACTGAACTTGATGTGATTCCCAGCATAGATGAGACTAGCTGCACATCAGAGGTCCAAACACCTTGAGGGTAGGTATAACCTATTCCGTGAGATAAATGACAGAGGTGTTAAGTAGATCAGCAAGTTTCAACGAATGAGAACGTTGCTAATCTATTAACGAAGCCACTCCTTAGGCCTAAGCACGAGTCGCGGACTGTAGCTGTAGGATAAGTGAAATTAAGATGTAGTCTTAATTTCAGTGGGAGTTTGTAAAGGGCTTTATTTAGTTGTTTTGAAAGGTTCATGTAAACATAATATTTTATGTTTATGAAATTTATGATTTCTGGATTATTATAACTGTGATATAAATAATCGTTCCAAAATGATTCATGTCATTATATATGGGCCATCGAAGTACATGAGTAGACTTGATCCTGAAACCCCATATTTAACGAAATGACATAAATCATAGTGTCCATAGTCGAAGGTTGTTGAAATTGGAACACCAACAACCACTTAAGACTAGATTGTGTTGAGACTTATGACCAAGTTTCGAGGGGTCATAGATGCGCGGCATCAAAGTCGACACATAGGTATATGTAGGGGAGCATATGACCGGACATGGCCCGCTGATGAGAACTCTACAAGATATTAATATCTGTGTCATGAGAGGTTCTCATATATGACTATAGAGTATAGTCCTCAGACCTGAGTTCGCATGCATGTGGCTGTACATGGATTGATGCACTTTGATCATTGTCTAACGCTGTTTCGTAACTGGGAGCTATAAGGACCTTGGTTGGGTGTATTATAAAGTGTGTAGTTCATAGTGATGAAACAAGATGGGATTTGTCCCTGCCGTTTAACGGAGGTAATATCTCTAGGCCAATCGGAGACTTGATAGCTGGTAAGAGAGTGGCCACTCCCAAACGGACTTGCCCAAGTCGTTTGCATTGTCAGTATCAAATCTGGTCCGATGAACATGGTCTGGCTATATAAGGATGACACGCATCTTGCCTTATGCCAGATCGAGATATTGAGACAAAAGGATTAGGGAATGTAGGATTCCAGTACAAGTGGGAGATTGTTGGGAATGTCCTGAAATCTACTGTACTATCTCTAGAAAGTATGATAAGTGTCGAGATCAGACATAAGTCATAAATACTGGGTGATCATGATGACTTGCTAGAGTCCGCTCTTGATCTATAAGTTTAGGACTTATTACCAGTATTGTATGATCCCTAAGGGTCACACACCATAGCTAACGGGAAAGTTAACAAGGAATTAATACGGTAAGATGCAAGGCATTTACTGTATTTGTACAGAGAATTGAGCCAGACAAAATACAGGCTTTTGTCTGATTTGTGTCTTGGTCCCAAAAGCCTAATAGGCCATTAGTTTAATTACTTGGGCCCATATAAGGAAGAGGAGGCGCAGCCTAGGGTTAACACACACCCCCTCTGCGATTTCATACCTGAGCCGTCCTCTCTCTCTCTGTTCATTCCAACTTGGTCTAGCAGCCTGATCCAATAGCTTGTAAGAGTGTGGATACCTAGGAGGAGCCGGTTTCTATCAGCTCTTGCAGATCTCTTCATTCCTTTGATCAATCCGCTGCAATCACAAGGTAATGAATCTGATTTGTTTATGATTCAACTGCAAATCACCTAGATCCTAGATGATTATGTGCTAGGATGTAACCTGACAATTACACAATGAACACACATAATCCTACAAATCGATGCAACGTCGCGTCAGACACATCCAACTGCATCACTTGCTCAGCAGAATCCATTAGCCTCGCATAGCAGATTGCGGGCTCGTCTTGCAGGTATTCCAGCTCCATTATAGAGCTCAGTAAAGCTCTCTCCAGTGGGCCCTCAGCATGTGTCTTATGAAAGTAATCTGCAACCAAATCACTGAGTGTGTCCACATAAAAGGTCTGTCCGTCGATGGTTGGTCTCTTTACTAGTTTGTCCATATCAAAGCTTATCTTCAGATCACCCACATTCAAAATTATCTTACCTCTCTGGCAGTCAATCATCGCACCCGCAGTAGCCAAGAAAGGCTTACCCAAAATCAGTGGATCCTTTGGTTCCTCTCCATACTGCAGAACCACAAAATCAGTAGGAATCACACATTGGCCAATCATAATAGGCACATCTTCCAACATTCCTTCAGGAATTCTGATTGTTCTGTCTGCTAAGACTAGTGAGATCCTAGTGGGCAGGAAGTCAGTCATCCCAAGTCTCTTGGCAACAGAGAAGGGCATAAGGTTCACACTAGAACCAAGATCACATAGAGATCTCTAAAATCTCTCCCTGTAGATACCACAATCCAACATAAAGCTTCCTGGATCTTTCAACTTCTCAGGAATTCTGCCCTGAATCACTGCACTACACACCTCTGTGATCATCATTACACTCTCCCCATCAGACCATTTACCAGCAAGTAAGTCCTTAAGACATCTCTTCATCACAGGAGTAGTCTGCATAGAGTCAATCAAAGGCACTTCAATCTTCACCTTTTTAATTATCTCTTGGCACTTAGCATACTGCCTATCGTTCTTGGCCTTCCTGGGGTTCTTAGGAAAAGGGACTTTAGGCTTGTAAACCCTTTCATTCGACTTCTTCAGTTTTTCTGCGTTTGAACTCTCGGCAGTCGCCTTGTGTATTTCGTTGCTAGTGTTGCATCGATCGTTGCTAGGCGATTTCGTTACAACCTCCGTGTCGAGCTTAGGTTCAGAATCCCCATTTTCGCTCTGCGTCGATCGTTGCACGGGTTTGTCGATCGATGCATTGCAAATTCCACAGATTTCATCTTCCATCTCTTCAATTTCCACGATTTCTTCTAGGCTCAACTGCTTTTTCTTGGCAGGAAACAACTCCTTACCACTTCTTAATGTCACTGCATTGCACTGAAACTTAGGATTAGCATCAGTCCGTCCCGGAAGAGATCCATCTGGCCTCTAAACATATCCAGCAGTCCTCGCAACCTTAGCACCAAGCTCCTTCACATGTGTGCTCAAGGATTCAAACTTCCCATTCAGATCTTCATACACAGCATCCAGCTTCTTGTTGAAGTCCACAGCAGTCTTAGTCTGTCCTTTCAGAAACTGTTCCATCATTGCTTCCATCTTGCTCTCATGAGCATTAGCAGCAGGGGGTGCTTGATATGAGGAAGATCCATAAGCCCTTTCATTACCTTGCTGAAAAGGTTTTTGAAAACCAGCAGTCTGTCCATATCCAGAAGAGTTCTGGTTGCTTTTGAAAGCACTCTTCTGTCCACCATTGAAGAACCTATTACCTTGCTGATTCCCAAACCTGTTTCCTTGGAATCCAGAGCCATTGATGTAGTTCACATCCTCTTCCTGGTGATCTTCTTCAGCTCCAAACACCTCAACATCCTGAGCAAAGTGGACAGCCTTCTTTGCAGTCAACAAACTGTGAACAATGTCCAGCTTGTTCCTAATATCAGCCATCTCCAGATTATCAACCTTCCCACCAGACTCCTTCCTTCTCTTATCAGTAGTCTTGGTGCTATTACTGCTCACCAAGTTATCAATCAATGTCTTAGCCTGCTCAGGAGTCCTAGTATTGAAATTACCATTGCTGGCATTATCCAATGCATGCTGATAATGTAGATCAATGCTTCTGAAGAATATGCCCAGCAACGTCACTTCAGAGAATCCATGGTGTGGACAGTCTCGTTCGTACTTCTTAAACCTCATCCAAACAGTCTTAAGAGGGTCTGTAGGACCTTGGGTGAAGGTGAGAATATCTTGTTCGACTGATCAGAGCGAGCATCATCATAAAAGTGCCTCAAGAACTCTCTCTTCACAGCATCCCAAGTAGTAAACTTACCAGGTGCAAGTTGCTTCAGCCAAGCTAAAGCCTCTCCAGCGAGAGAATAGGGGAAAAGCTTAAGGTAGAGAAAATCATAGTTCACCCCATTGTACTTCATCCCAGTTACGAAGTCCTCAAGGTCATCAATGTTATCCATCGGCTGCTCATGTGGGAGACCATGGAACGGATTCTGCCTCAGCAGAGTGTAGTAGACGGTCTTGATCTCAAAATCATTCCTCTCAAATCCAGGAGGTACAATTGCTGACCGGTTAGCATAGAACTCATCCGGTCGGTTATAGTCAGCAAGAGTCCTCTCATTAGCAGCAACCATCTGCCTCTGGCCTTCATGTTGAGGTTGAGGTTCAGGTTCAGGGATCACTCGTCCCTCAGCATCAATCCTTTGCCCAGCAGCATTGTACGGATTGTTCTGTCGGTCTCTTAGGACGCCTTCAGCATCAGATATCAGAATCAAGCGATTGTTATTCATCCTTACTCGCTGGCCCTTTCTGTTTGTTCTCTCTAGTCTAGCAAACTCCTCAAGCCTGAGATTCACGAGATTCAAGTTTGGATTACTTCTGGTCTCATGCGTCTGCATAAACTGTCGGTAATCACAGTGCAACGATCGATGCTAAGATGCAACGATTGAATCAACCCAAATTCGCCCTGCAACGATCGATTCAGAAGATGCGTCGATCGATGCTAAGCAAAAATCAGACCAGCGACAGAGAAAAACAGAGAAACTAGTAACAAAACCAAAAAAACGAAAAACCTAGTCTAAACTTTAAATTCAAATCTATCGAAGACTCAAAAGAGTCCCCAGAAACGGCGCCAAAAAATTGATACGATCAGAGTTTTAATCCCTAGATCTACACTGCAAGTGCACAGACGTGACAGTAGTATATAGGGTATCGAAATCCACAGGGACTCTGGACCTTACGATAGATTGTAGAACAGTCAAGTTAAGCTAGGAGAAATTAATGAGAAACTATATTTAAAGCAGAAAAGTAAATCAGTAGCAGGAGTTGTTTGTAAGCAATCAACTAAAAGCGCTAAGTCTAGGGAGTTCTCAGGAAGTCAGACAAGCAGATAAACTATCAGTCAGGATCAAATTAAGTCCGGTTCTAGAACTCAAACACAAATATAGAATTAACCAACTTTCGTTGCGAGAATTCTCTAAGTCTAGTAGCAGAAATCCAAATTTCTTTGCAATTCCTAACAGATTAAACTAGCTTTAAGTGCAGGTTTGATATATTCACAATTCAATTAAACCAAATTTCTTTGCGGATAATTCAATTGCTCAACCTAAATACTTCAGATTGTAAACCACACTTTCGTGTCAATTTAATAACCTAAAGTCTAGATTCTAAGTGATCAAGTTAGAAACTAGTATTAAGCACAATTCAGGTTGAAGAACAATTAAGTTATGAATCCTACACTGATAAATTAATCTAACAAGTCATGAAAACCTTTATGAGAATCCCTAAACCTAACTATGAATCTACTCAGACATGATTAATGAAACACAAATCAAAGAATAAATAGATTGCATAAATAAAGAGTAAGAATAAAAGGGGTTCGAAATCTTCTCCAAAAGCAGGAAGCAATACAGGTTCAGATCAGCCCCAAAAAGCTCTAAAATCTCTATGCTCAAAGTATGAAAGAGTATTTAGAATTAAACACCAAAAACCTAATTATAAAACACTAATCACGGCTGGAGCTTCTTTGTAATTATTGGAAACTTCTGGGCCAAAGTGCAATTTCCAAACTCTTCATTAAACCGTCGAGAATAAGTCTGACTCGCATGTGTGTCGATCGATGCACAAGGTGTGTCGATCGATGCAATTCTCTGTTTTGGACAATGAACTCTATCTCTCGGGTTAATGCTCCAAAATGCTCCAGAAAGCACCATAATCTCCAAATCCGCTCCAAACGTGCATATACCTAATAACACTTGTAAAAGACTCTAAAGAAACACTAAAAGACTCTAAAACATACTTATATCATGGTCTAAAATCGGTGAAAACCATGATATATCAGGAGGCCATCTTCAAGTGTGCTCGGATGTTGTGGAGAATCTGAACAAACATGGGATGTTGCTTATCGAGGTATGTGATCATTCCTTCTTCCCCTAAGTTTAGTCTTTGTTTGAACTTTAGTCCCAAATTCCAAATTCTTAGAAATATTTTGGGTTTTGGAAAGCTATAACGTCCAAAATGTAGCCATTTTCTTAAGATAGCAAATGTGATCAGGAGCTTGGTGAAGGATTATGTTGGTTCATAGGTTTAATTATCAGATTACAACCTATCACATAATCATCTAGGATCTAGGTGATTTGCAGTTGAATCATAAACCAGATCAGAATCATTACCTTGTTATTATTAGCGCAGCGGATTGGTAATGAAGAGATCAATGAGAGCTGATGATTACCGGCTCCTCCTAGGTATCCACACGCTTACAAGCTACTGGATCAGGCTGCTAGACCAAGCTGGAACAACAGAGAGAGAGGAGGACGGCCAGACCTAAAAATCGCAGAAGCCTTAGGCTAACTGGCGCCACCCTCTTCCCTTATATGGGCCCAAGTAATTAAACTAATGGCCTATTAGGTTTTTGGGCCCAAGACCCAAATCAGACAAAAGACTGTATTTTGTCTGGCCCAATTCTCTGTACAAATACAGTAAATGCCTTGCATCTTACTGTATTAATTCCTTTTAACTTTCCTGTTAGCTATGGTGTGTGACCCTTTGGGATCATACAATACTGGTAATAAGTCCTAAACTTATAGATCAAGAGCGGGCTCTAGCAAGTCATCATGATCACCCAGTATTTATGACTTATGTCTGATCTCGACACTTATCATACTTTCTAGAGATAGTACAGTAGATTTCAGGACATTCCCAACAATCTCCCACTTGTACTGGAATTCTACATTCCCTAATCCTTTTGTCTCAATAACTCGATCTGGCATAAGGCAAGATGAGTGTCATCCTTATATAGCCAAGATCATGTTCATCGGACCAGATTTGATACTGTCAATGCAAACGACTTGGGCAAGTCCGTTTGGGTGTGGCCACACTCTTACCAGCTATCAAGTCTCCGATTGGCCTAGAGATATTACCTCCATACACGGGAGGGACAAATCCCATCTTGTTCCATCACTATGAACTACACACTTTGTAATACACCCAACCAAGGTCCTTATAGCTCCCAGTTACGAAACAGCGTTAGACAATGATCAAAGTGCATCAATCCATATGCAGCCACATGCATGCGAACTCAGGTCTAAGGACTATACTCTATAGTCGTAGATGAGAACCTCTTATGACACAGATATTAATATCTTGTAGAGTTCTCATCAGCGGGTCATGTCCGGTCATATGCTCCCCTACATATACCTATGTGTCGACTTTGATGCCGCGCATCTATGATCCATGAAACTTGGTCATAAGTCTCAACACACTCTAGTCTCAAGTGGTTGTTGGTGTTCCAATTTCAACAACCTTCGACTATGGACACTCTGATTTATGTCATTTTGTTAAATATAGGGTTTCATGATCAAGTCTTTCTCATGTACTTCGATGGCCTATATATAATGACATGAATCATTTTGGAACGATTATTTATATCACAGTTAAAATAATCCAGAAATCATAAATTTCATAAACATAAAATATTATGTTTACATGAACCTTTCAAAACAACTAAATAAAGCCCTTTACAAACTCCCACTGAAATTAAGACTACATCTTAATTTCACTTATCCTACAGCTACAGTCCGCGACTCGTGCTTAGGCCTAAGGAGTGGCTTTGTTAATAGATTAGCAACGTTCTCATTCGTTGAAACTTGCTGATCTACTTAACACCTCTATCATTTATCTCACTGAATAGGTTATACCTACCCTCAAGGTGTTTGGACCTCTGATGTGCAGCTAGCCTCATGTATGCTATTAATCACATCAAGTTCAGTGATGAACTCTTCTGTCCAAACAACCTCTTTCGCCGCTACCCAAGCTGCGAAATGTTCAGCTTAAGTCATGGAGTCAGCAACAGTGCCTTGCACCGCCAGACAGACACAAGATATAACCGGATTGTGACCGGAAATCATCTTTGTCTGTTGGAAACTTGCCTTTCAGACTCTACCGACTTGTAGCACCTCACTTTCTCCGTAATTCAAGAACTTATCCTAAGTATTTTCAAATATTTGAGGATATTCATTACGTCTATCCAGTGATTCTTTGCTGGATTTGACTGGTCTTTACTTGTCTTGCTTAACATTAAAGCAACATCAAAACAAGTACGTGTCATGGAATACATGATAGATCCAATTGCCGACGCATATGGAATCTCATCCATGCATTCAAGCTCAGCAGATATCGTAGGACACTGTTTCTTGCTTAACGTAATGCCATGTGACATTGGCATAAAACCCTTCTTGGAATGCTGAAAACGTGTAGGACTTTGTCAATATAAGAATCCTGACTTTGTCCTATCAGCTCTTTTGGATCTTTATCTTTAGATCCAAAATCCAAGAACATGTGTGGCTTTACCCATGTCAATCATAAAAACAACTCCCAAGCCAGTCCTTTACCGACTGCAGCATTGGAACGTTATTTCCGAGAATCAGTATGTCATCGACATACACTATGAGAAATGCAACATCGCTCCTACTTATCTATTAGTAAACGCACAGTTCCACTTCGTTCCTGTTCAAGTCAAAACCTTGACTACTTCAACATAACGAAGATTCCAACTCCGATATGCTTGCTTCTATCCATGAATGGATCGATGAAGCTAACTTACATACAGTATAATTTTTCGGAGTCCGGGCTCACTTTCGCTTCTGTGAATTTCGCAGGTTCGTCACTTTCAATGATCATCAGATCATGGCAATTAATCACGAGAAATCACTCTCGGATTAGTGACGGATTCATTCAGATCTGCGAACTTCAGGCTCTACAGGTGTAGATTCTACAGAAATCTGTAAATTCATCCGCTGCTCTCCCTCAACAGGTTGAGCAGCCTCCTGTATTTCTCGAATTTCTTTGAGTTATACTTTTACTCCCACTGTTCTTCTTGGAAAGAAACTTTCTTTTAGAAAACAGAATTCCGAATAACCTAACTTTGTTTTCGGAATGGACGTAAAAAGTAACAAGCCTTGGTTTCCCTAGGACAACCAGCGAAGTAGCACAACTACAAATACTCAGTAAAGACGAATTTGGATCACTTCCAGTCCACATTTATGTGGTGTCTTTCAACTGATATTGGTGGAACTATTTCAGCGTAAACTTAGATATTTCTAGAGCGTTATTCTTAAAGAATATCATGGAAGATTCTTGTGACTCATCTTTAATCATTTCTAATAAGATCTGATTCTTTCTCACAGAAACACCTCCCGGTTTTTCAGGAGAAATGAGCTGTGAAACGACTTAACACTCATTCAGATGATCACACCATCAATGACTTAAGTATTCTCACTCGTGATCTAATCCAGAGTCTCAATACTTCTGTCACTCAGATTCTATACCTCATTCTGGAACTCTTTCGACCATTTCAAAGAATTCCGACTCGTGTCTCATCAAATGAACACAGTCATACTCACTGAAGTAATCAGTAAAGATAATGAAGCACAGGAAATTTTCTCTGGCATTACTGCTCATCGGGCCACATGTTGGGAATGTCCTGAAATCTACTGTACTATCTCTAGAAAGTATGATAAGTGTCGAGATCAGACATAAGTCATAAATACTGGGTGATCATGATGACTTGCTAGAGCCCGCTCATGATCTATAAGTTTAGGACTTATTACCAGTATTGTATGATCCCTAAGGGTCACACACCATAGCTAACGGGAAAGTTAACAAGGAATTAATACGGTAAGATGCAAGGCATTTACTGTATTTGTACAGAGAATTGGGCCAGACAAAATACAGGCTTTTGTCTGATTTGTGTCTTGGGCCCAAAATCCTAATAGGCCATTAGTTTAATAACTTGGGCCCATATAAGGAAGAGGAATGGCGCCTAGGGCTGAGACACAACCCCATCTGCGATTTTAGTTTGTGCAGCCGTCCTCTCTCTCTCTGTCAATTCCAGCTTGGTCTAGCAGCCTGATCCAATAGCTTGTAAGAGTGTGGATACCTAGGAGGAGCCAGTTTCTATCAGCTCTTGCAGATCTCGATATTCCTTTGATCAATCCGCTGCAATCACAAGGTAACCATCCTGATCTGCTTATGATTCATCTGCAAATCACCTAGATCCTAGTTGATTATGTTAGGTTGTAATCTGATAATTACACCAATGAACTCACATAATCATACAGTGGTATCAGAGCCTAGGTCATTAGGTTTTTGCTTTTTGGATCATACTAGGTTGTTTATGTTGGGAATGTCCTGAAATCTACCGTACTATCTCTAGAAAGTATGATAAATGTCGAGATCAGACATAAGTCATAAATACTGGGTGATCATGATGACTTGCTAGAGTCCGCTCTTGATCTATAAGTTTAGGAATTATTACCAGTATTGTATGATCCCAAAGGGTCACACACCATAGCTAACGGGAAAGTTAACATGGAATGAATACGGTAAGATGCAAGGCATTTACTGTATTTGTGCAGAGAGTTGGGCCGTTAGTTTAATCACTTGGGCCCATATCGAGACAAATGACTTGTGTCGATCGACACAAGTGTATGTGTCGGTCGATACAGTTGCGAAACCGAGACATCGGTTTAGGTTTATGACAGAGTCGATATTTATATGAGTCGTCTTATAATTTCGACTCTAACAGTCTGCGACCTAAAACCTGAGCCGTCTCTCTTCTCTCTCTGATCAATCCATTGCTTTGGTCTAGCAACCATACCGGCTTGTAAGAGTGTGGATACTGAAGGAGGAACATGCATCTGATCTGTTCTAGCTGATCTCATCATTACCATCCATCAATCCGCTGCAATCTGAAAGGTAATGATCAGGTTTGGTTTTGTGATTCGTTCTGCAAGAACCTAGATCTGAGTTATATGTGCTAGATTGCAATCTGTTAATTGAACCATGAACACACATATAATCCTACAGTGGTATCAGAGCCTGGTTATTGGTTTTTGCTTTATGAATCTGATTTAGGTTGTTCTTACTGTTTAAAATCGAATTTGGTTAAGAAATTTGATCAGAAAACATGAAAACCTAAGAATTAGATCGCATCAATCCGATTGAAAGCCATTGGTGTGCGATCTGGTCGCCCGTGTCGATCGACGAGGGAGCGAGGTATCGGTCGATATCGATCGATCCGATTGACATCTCGCGGTCCTGATGACCCGATTGACCCGAGCTGATACTCGCTAGTATCGATCGACATGAAAGACTCATATCGATCGATACGAAGGCGATGCAGATGATCCGCGAGTAGCCAATCGGTTCAGCCGAGCTTCGTGGTTCATCTTTCCCTAAACCGAGACAATGAACCGATCAATCCGATTGTGGTTCATTGTCTACTTTAGCCAGAACCGCAAGTTAGGTCAAAATTGGCTAAAACACAAGGTGTTTCTTCCCGGTTTTGGACTTAACTGAACCGATCCAATTTAATTGGTGGTTCAAGCGGTTAACCCAAATCGCGGTTTGCTGGAAATAATTTTATTTCTGGTTAAACCGGATTGAAATTCATAAAATTGAATTTTAACCTAAACCGAAGGCTGGTCTAAGTTTGATTTGGTTGGACCAAATAATTTAGAGCTGGTCTGGTTTAGTAAATAACTGATGGTTTTGATAGTTAATTTGGTCTTGGACCAGAATTAATAAACCGGATCGGTTATGTCAAATTATTGGGCCAATTGGAATTCTGTGGTCTCGGGCCAAGAATTGGGCCTATAATTTGTGACCCAACCGAAAACTTTAATAAGTTACTAAATTTAGAAAGTTTCTAAAATAAGAAAGTTTCCCAAAATAGTAATCTTCTATTTTTGGAAATAAAACTTAAAATCCTCAAAAACAATATCAAGCTTGGATGTCTTTCCAATCTTGTCAGCTACTTAACGCTTATTTGATTACAGACATGGCTTACAGTGTGAGGTGTCTGTTTTCGCGTAAGTAAAGTAGTATATAGTCACTGATTTCATTGGGAGTCCCAGATTTCAGTGATTATTTGGCTGTAAGAGATTGGTTTCCTTGACTTGGCCATCGGGAGTGCCGGGCCTTGAGACATCTGGTGAATTTGGGCCTCGGGTCCAATTCACAACCGAGAGTTATTGGTTATAACTAGCTGTGTGTATGCTTACCAAGTAAAGCTAATTTCGGGTGACGGCCAGTGGCCCACTTTGGATTTAGCTGAACATGGGTCTCGGAATCATTGCATTCTTATGAGGTTAAACAAAGAAATTTTGAATGCAATGCGAGTTTTCTTATAAGTTGTTAAGATTACTCTTTTATGAACTTAATAACTAAAACTCTATTTATCTCTAAATTTCAGCTATGACAAGCACAAACAATCAAAACACTTTCTCGATCCGGTCTGTCCTTGAGATGGACAAACTGAACGGATCAAATTTCTTGACTTGGTCACGGAACCTGAGGCTAGTCCTCAGGCATGAGAGAAAGGACTATGTCCTTGAGAAAGCTCTCCCCGAGAGGATCGGATCCAAAGCCAGTCATGCAGTATATAATGCTTGGAATAAGCATTATAATGATGCGGTAGATGTGCGTGGTCTGATATTGGCTACCATGGAATCAGATTTGTGGAAGCAATATGAGAACATGGAGTCGCCAATAGAGATGATCAGCAGCCTGAAATTGAAATTTCAGGAGCAGGTAAGAGTGGAGAGATACCAGTTGGTTAAATCTCTCACTAGCTGCAAGCTACCGATGGATCATCCAGTAAGTCCTCATATCAGTAAAATGATGGGTTACATTGATAACCTGAGGAAACTGGATTATCCAGTTAGCCAAGAATTGGCAACTGATATCATTCTGCAGTCACTGCCGTCAAGCTATGATAAGTTCGTAAGGGACTATATCAAGAAAGGCTTAACGAAGACGTTGACTGAACTGCATGATATGCTCAAGACAGTTGAGCCAAACGTGAAGAGTACCCTGTACAATCTCATGAATGAGAAGGGTAGGTTTACTAAACCTAATGCTGACAAGGGTGAAGACAAAGTTGTCCAGATTTTGAATCATGGCAAGCGTGTGTCTTCTGAGCCCGAGTCAGATACCTCTTACGTTGGTAAGTGTTGCTACTGTAATGAGACTGGGCATTGGAAAAGAGATTGCATTAAATTCATGGAAGATTATGAGGAGTTGAAGTCGATGTATGAGACTACTTCCTCAGGTATTCATGTTATTACTTCAAGTTATACCTTAAAGGTATTGGATACTGGTTGTGGCACTGATATTTGTTATAATATGCAGAGCCTGAGCAACAGTAGAACGTTGAAGGAAGGGCAAGTGAAACTACGTGTCTGGAAGGAGCTTGGGATGCTGCCTCAGCCGTAGGGTTTTCACTTGTAGATGCCTTTGAGGCTTGGTTTTATTAAGTAATTGCTACAATGTACCTGCTTTAAGCAGAGTTGTCTTTCATTTTCTTGTAAGAATTTGAATGTTTTTCGTTTTGATAAAAGACAAGTTTTGTTCTTTTGATCTTAATGAAATGATAATTGTAGCACCCTATTCAAGGAATGGGTTTTATATATTAAACCAAAGAGTGCCTAAATGTAACATAAATACCGAATTGGTTTAAATCTGATGAATTAAACCTGATTTTTCTTGGCATAAATGTTTTGGTCAAAGAGTAAGTCGGATTCAGAAACCCCATAGTTATGGACTTTTGGGCTCATTTGAATGGATATCTTATGAGACTTGAATTCTGCTTACTGGACCAAAAGACAAAGGGCCCATCTTAGCCGAGCTAGAGAAAGGCCCAAAGGCTTATTGGAGATTGAACATACTCATGTATGTGGTCCGATGAGCAGTAATGCCAGAGAAAATTTCCTGTACTTCATTGTCTCTACTGATTACTTCAGTGAGTGTGACTGTGTTCATTTGATGAGACACAAGTCGGAATTCTTTGACATGGTCGAAAGAGTTCCAGAATGAAGTATAGAATCTGAATGACAGAAGTATTAAGACTCTGGATTAGATCACGAGTGAGAATACTTAAGTCATTGATTGTGTGATCATCTGAATGAGTGTGAAGTCGTTTCACAGCTCATTTCTCCTGAAAACCTAGAGGTGTTTCTGTGAGAATGAATCAGATCTTATAAGAAATGATTAAAGATGAGTCACACGAATCTTCCATGATATTCTCTAAAATAGCGCTCAAGAAATATCTAAGTTTACGCTGAAATAGTTCCACCAATATCAGTTGAAAGACACCACGTAAATGTGGATTGGAATCGATCCAAATTCGTCTTTACTGAGTATTTGTAGTTGTGCTACTTCGCTGGTTGTCCTAGGGAAACCAAGGCTTGTTACTTTTACGTCCATTCTGTTTTCTAAGAAGGGAAGTTACTTTCCAAGAAGAACAGTGGGAGTAAAAGTATAACTCGAAGAAATTCGAGAAATACAGGAGACTGCTCAACCTGTTGAGGGAGAGCAACGGATGGATTTACAGATTTCTGTAGAATCTACACCTGTAGAGCCTGAAGTTCGCAGATAAAAATGAATCAGTCACTAATCCGAGAGTGATTTCTCGTCATTAGTTGAACCTGATGATCATTGAAAGTTCGCATGATCTGATGATCATTGAAAGCGACGAACCTGCGAAATTCAAAGAAGCGAAAGTAAGCCCGGACTCCGAAAAATTACACTGTGTGTAAGTTAGCTTCATCGATCCATTCATGGATGGAAGCAAACATATCGGAGTTGGAATCTTCGTTCTGTTAAAGTAGTCAAGGTTTTGACTTGAACAGGAACGAAGTGGAACTATGCGTTTACTAAAAGATAAGTGGGAACAATATTGCATTTCTCATAGTGTATGTCGATGACATACTGATTCTCGAATATAACGTCCCAATGCTGCAGTCGGTAAAGGACTGGTTTGGGAGTTGGTTTTATGGTTGACATGGGTAAAGCCACGTAGTTCTTGGATTTTGGATTTTGGATTAGGGAAACCAAGGCTTGTTACTTTTACGTCCATTCTGTTTTCTAAGAAGGGAAGTTACTTTCCAAGAAGAACAGTGGGAGTAAAAGTATAACTCGAAGAAATTCGAGAAATACAGGAGACTGCTCAACCTGTTGAGGGAGAGCAACGGATGGATTTACAGATTTCTGTAGAATCTACACCTGTAGAGCTTGAAGTTCGCAGATAAAAATGAATCAGTCACTAATCCGAGAGTGATTTCTCGTCATTAGTTGAACCTGATGATCATTGAAAGTTCGCATGATCTGATGATCATTGAAAGCGACGAACCTGCGAAATTCAAAGAAGCGAAAGTAAGCCCGAACTCCGAAAAATTACACTGTGTGTAAGTTAGCTTCATCGATCCATTCATGGATGGAAGCAAACATATCGGAGTTGGAATCTTCGTTCTGTTAAAGTAGTCAAGGTTTTGACTTGAACAAGAACGAAGTGGAACTATGCGTTTACTAAAAGATAAGTGGGAGCAATATTGCATTTCTCATAGTGTATGTCGATGACATACTGATTCTCGAATATAACGTCCCAATGCTGCAGTCGGTAAAGGACTGGTTTGGGAGTTGGTTTTATGGTTGACATGGGTAAAGCCACGTAGTTCTTGGATTTTGGATCTAAAGATAGAGATCCAAAAGAGCTGGTAGGACAAAGTCAGGATTCTTAAATTGACAAAGTCCTACACGTAATCAGCAATCCAAGAAGGGTTTTATGCCAATGTCACATGGCAATTCATTAAGCAAGATACAGTGTCCTGCGATATCTGCTGAGCTTGGATGCATGGATAGGATTCCATATGCGACGGCAATTGGATCTGCCATGTATGCCATGATACATACTTGTTTTGATGTTGCTTTAATGCTAAGCAAGACAAGTAAAGACCAGTCAAATCCAGCAAAGAATCACTGGATTGCCGTAAAGAATATTGTGAAGTATTTGAGGAATACTTAGGATAAGTTCTTGATTTACGGAGAAAGTGAGGTGCTACAAGTCGATAGAGTCTGAAAGGCAAGTTTCCAATAGACAAAGATAATTCCTGGTCACAGTCCGGCTATATCTTGTGTCTAACTGGCGGTGCAAGGCACTGTTGCTGACTCCATGACTTAAGCTGAACATTTCGCAGCTTGAGAAGCGGCGAAAGAGGTTGTTTGGATAGAAGAGTTCATCACTGAACTTGATGTGATTCACAGCATAGATGAGGCTAGCTGCACATCAGAGGTCCAAACACCTTGAGGATAGGTATAACCTATTCCTTGAGATAAATGACAGAGGTGTTAAGTAGATAAGCAAGTTTCATCGAATGAGAACGTTGCTAATCTATTAACGAAGCCACTCCTTATGCCTAAGCACGAGTCGCGGACTGTAGCTGTAGGATGAGTGAAATTAAGATGTAGTCTTAATTTCAGTGGGAGTTTGTAAAGGGCTTTACTTAGTTGTTTTGAAAGGTTCATGTAAACATAATATTTTATGTTTATGAAATCTAATGATTTCTGGATTATTTTAACTGTGATATAAATAATCGTTCCAAAATGATTCATGTCATTATATATGGGCCATCGAAGTACATGAGTAGACTTGATCCTGAAACCCCATATTTAACGAAATGACATAAATCATAGTGTCCATAGTCGAAGGTTGTTGAAATTGGAACACCAACAACCACTTGAGACTAGATTGTGTTGAGACTTATGACCAAGTTTCGAGGGGTCATAGATGCGCGGCATCAAAGTCGACACATAGGTATATGTAGGGGAGCATATGACCGGACATGGCCCGCTGATGAGAACTCTACAAGATATTAATATCTGTGTCATGAGAGGTTCTCATATACGACTATAGAGTATAGTCCTTAGACCTGAGTTCGCATGCATGTGGCTGCACATGGAGTAATGCGCTTTGATCATTGTCTAACGCTGTTTCGTAACTGGGAGCTATAAGGACCTTGGTTGGGTGTATTATGAAGTATGTAGTTCATAGTGATGGAACAAGATGGGATTTGTCCCTGCCGTTTAACGGAGGTAATATCTCTAGGCCAATCGGAGATTTGATAGCTGGTAAGAGAATGGCCATTCCCAAACGGACTTGCCCAAGTCGTTTGCATTGTCAGTATCAAATCTGGTCCGATAAACATGGTCTGGCTATATAAGGATGACACGCATCTTGCCTTATGCCAGATCGAGATATTAAGACAAAAGGACTAGGGAATGTAGGATTCCAGTACAATCGGAAGATTGTTGGGAATGTCCTTTGTAGGATTCCAGTACAAGTGGGAGATTGTTGGGAATGTCCTGAAATCTACCGTACTATCTCTAGAAAGTATGATAAATGTCGAGATCAGACATAAGTCATAAATACTGGGAGATCATAATGACTTGCTAGAGTCCGCTCTTGATCTATAAGTTTAGGACTTATTACCAGTATTGTATGATCCCAAAGGGTCACACACCATAGCTAACGGGAAAGTTAACATGGAATGAATACGGTAAGATGCAAGGCATTTACTGTATTTGTGCAGAGAGTTGGGCCGTTAGTTTAATCACTTGGGCCCATATCGAGACAAATGACTTGTGTCGATCGACACAAGTGTATGTGTCGGTCGACACAGTTGCGAAACCGAGACATCGGTTTAGGTTTATGACAGAGTCGATATTTATATGAGTCGTCTTATAATTTCTACTCTAACAGTCTGCGACCTAAAACCTGAGCCGTCTCTCTTCTCTCTCTGATCAATCCATTGCTTTGGTCTAGCAACCATCCCGGCTTGTAAGAGTGTGGATACTGAAGGAGGAACAGGCATCTGATCTGTTCTAGCTGATCTCATCATTACCATCCATCAATCCGCTGCAATCTGAAAGGTAATGATCAGGTTTGGTTTTGTGATTCGTTCTGCAAGAACCTAGATCTGAGTTATATGTGCTAGGTTGCAATCTGTTAATTGAACCATGAACACACATATAATCCAACAGTTTATTAGTTTGATGAATCGATTTAAATGTGTAAAATTGATTGAAACTTGGAAAACCTAGAAATAAGAAATCGATGAGATTGCTTGGTGATTAAAGTTGATTTCGTTTCATTGAATTAATCGTTTTGTTAAAACGATTTGAATGAATGGTTAAGTTGACTTCGTCTTATTGTTAGAGTCGATCTTTGCTGTTGACTTTGCTTTAACTTTGCTGTTGATCGCTTGAATAAGATTGTTAAATTAATTATCATTCGATGAGGAAATGGTTAAGTAACAAGCGATCGATGAGGTTTGAAAAAGGACAAAATCATGTTTGTCTTTAGTGAATTACGATCGCAAGGTTTGTTTGTCATAAGGTTAAGTAAAAGGTTGGCGATTAACATATCGAACGATTAATTGGGAACCACAATTAAAAGGTTGACTACGGATTAATTGGGAACGATTAAAAGGTTGACTACGGATTAATTGGGAACCACAATTAATTATCAAACGATTATGAAAGCAAAGGTTGGCGATCAAGTTTTTTTTGTTTTTAAACTAAAGACAAAAAACAATTCAAAGCCTTGATAATTGTGGTTCGTTTTTCCCAAACCCGCGACAATGAACCGATCTAACCGATTGTGGTTCATTGTCTGCTTTAGCCAAAACCGCAAGTTAGGTCAAAATTGGCTAAAACACAAGGTGTTTCTTCCTGATTTTGGACTTAACCGAACCGATCCAATTTAATTGGTGGTTCAAGCGGTTAACCCAAATCGCGGTTTGCTGGAAATTATTTAATACAATTGGTATTATTTAATTTCTGGTTAGACCGGATTTAAATTCAAAATTGAATTTTAACCTAAACCGAAGGCTGGTCTAAGTTTGATTTGGTTGGACCAAATAATTTAGAGCTGGTCTGGTTTAGTAAATAACCAGTTGGATTTAGTAGTTAATTTGGTCTTGGACCAGAATTAATGAACCAACTCGGTTATGTCAAATTATTGGGCCAATTGGAATTCTGTGGTCTTGGGCCAAGAATTGGGCCTATAATTTGTGACCCAACCGAAAACTTTAATAAAATATTAAATTAGAAATTTCTATTTTTAGTATGTTTCTAAATTTAGAAAGTTTCTATAATAAGTAAGTTTCCCAAAATAGTAATCTTCTATTTTTGGAAAGAAAACCTAAAATCCTCAAAATCAATATCAAGCTTGGATGTCTTGCCCAATCTTGTCAGCTACTTAACGCTTATTCAATTACAGATATGGCTTACAGTGTGAGGTGTCTGTTTTTGCGTAAGTAAAGTAGTATATAGTCACTAATTTCATTGGGAGTCCCAGACTTTAGTGATTATTTGGCTGTAAGAGTTGGTTTCCTTGACTGGGCCATCGGGAGTCCCGGGCCTTGAGACATCTGGTGTATTGGGCCTTGGGCCCAATCCACAACCGAGAGTTATTGGATATAACTAGCTGTGTGTATTCTTACCAAGTAAAGCTACTTCTGGGTGACGGCCAGTGGCCCACTTTGGATTTAGCTGAACATGGGTCTCGGAATCATTGCATTCTTATGAGGTTAAACAAAGAAATTTTGAATGCAATGCGAGTTTTCTTATAAGTTATTAAGATTACTCTTTTATGAACTGAATAACTAAAACTCTATTTATCTCTAAATTTCAGTTATGACTAGCACAAACAATCAAAACACTTTCTCGATCCGGTCTGTCCTTGAGATGGACAAACTGAACGGATCAAATTTCTTGACTTGGTCGCGGAACCTGAGGCTAGTCCTCAGGCAGGAGAGAAAGGACTATGTCCTTGAGAGAGCTCTCCCCGAGAGGATCGGGTCCAATGTCTCTCATGCAGTATATGATGCTTGGAATAAGCATTATAATGATGCGGTAGATGTGCGTGGTCTGATATTGGCTACCATGGACTCAGATTTGCTGAAGCAATATGAGAACATGGAGTTGCCAATAGAGATGATCAGCAGCCTGAAATTGAAATTTCAGGAGCAGGTAAGAGTGGAGAGATACCAGTTGGTTAAGTCTCTCACTAGCTGCAAGCTACCAAATGATCATCCAGTGAGTCCTCATGTCAGTAAAATGATGGGTTACATTGATAACCTGAGGAATCTGGATTATCCAGAATTGGCAACTGAGATCATTCTGCAGTCACTGCCGTCAAGCTATGATAAGTTCAGAAGGAACTATATCAAGAAAGGCTTAACGAAGACGCTGACTGAACTGCATGATATGCTCAAGACAGTTGAGCCAAACGTGAAGAGTACCCTGTATAATCTCATAAAGGAGAAGGGTAGGTTTACTAAACCTAATGCTGACAAGGGTGAAGACAAAGTTGTCCAGATTTTGAATCATGGCAAGCGTGTGTCTTCTGAGCCCGAGTCAGATACCTCTTACGTTGGTAAGTACTGCTACTGTAAAGAGACTGGGAATTGGAAGAGAGATTGCATTAAATTCATGGAAGATTATGAGGAGTTGAAGTTGATGTATGAGACTACTTCCTCAGGTATTCATGTTATTACTTCAAGTTCTACCTTATAGGTATTGGATACTGGTTGTGGCACTGATATTTGTTATAATATGCAGAGCCTAAGCAACAGTAGAACGTTGAAGGAGGGACAAGTGGAACTGCATGTCTGGAAGGAGCTATGGATGCTACCTCAGCCGTAGGGTTTTCACTTGTAGATGCCTTTGAGGCTTGGTTTTGTATTAAGTAATTGCTACAATGTACCTGCTTTAAGCAGAGTTGTCTTTCATTTTCTTGTAAGAATTTGAATGTTTTTCATTTTGATAAAAGACAAGTTTTGTTCTTTTGATCTTAATGAAATATTAATTGTAGCACCCTATTCAAGGAATGGGTTTTATATCTTAAACCAAAGAGTGCCTAAATGTAACATAAATACCGAATTGGTTTAAATCTGATGAATTAAACCTGATTTTTCTTGGCGTAAATGTTTTGGTCGCATAGAGTGAGTCGGATTCAGAAATCCCATAGTTATGGACTTTTAGGCTCATTTGATCGGATATCTTATGAGACTTGAATTCTGCTTACTGGACCAAAAGACAAAGGGCCCATCTTAGCCGAGCTAGAGAAAGGCCCAAAGGCTTATTGGACCTTGAACATACTCATGTATGTGGCCCGATGAGCAGTAATGCCAGAGAAAATTTCCTGTACTTCATTATATTTACTGATTACTTCAGTGAGTATGACTGTGTTCATTTGATGAGACACGAGTCGGAATTCTTTGAAATGGTCGAAAGAGTTCCAGAATGAGGTATAGAATCTGAGTGACAGAAGTATTGAGACTCTGGATTAGATCACGAGTGAGAATTCTTAAGTCATTGATGGTGTGATCATCTGAATGAGTGTGAAGTCGTTTCACAGCTCATTTCTCCTGAAAACCTTGAGGTGTTTCTGTGAGAAAGAATCAGATCTTATTAGAAATGATTAAAGATGAGTCACACGAATCTTCCATGATATTCTTTAAGAATAAAGCTCTAGAAATATCTAAGTTTACGCTGAAATAGTTCCACCAATATCAGTTGAAAGACACCCCATAAATGTGGACTGGAAATGATCCAAATTCGTCTTTACTGAGTATTTGTAGTTGTGCTACTTCGCTGGTTGTCCTAGGGAAACCAAGGCTTGTTACCTTTTACGTCCATTCCAAAAACGAAGTTAGGTTGTTCGGAATTCTGTTTTCTAAAAGGAAAGTTACTTTCCAAGAAGAACAGTGGGAGTAAAAGTATAACTCGAAGAAATTCGAGAAATACAGGAGGCTGCTCAACCTGTTGAGGGAGAGCAGCGGATGGATTTACAGATTTCTGTAGAATCTACACCTGTAGAGCCTGAAGTTCGCAGATCTGAATGAATCCGTCACTAATCCGAGAGTGATTTCTCGTGATTAGTTGCCATGATCTGATGATCATTGAAAGTGACGAACCTGCGAAATTCACAGAAGCGAAAGTGAGCCCGGACTCCGAAAAATTACACTGTGTGTAAGTTAGCTTCATCGATCCATTCATGGATGGAAGCAAACATATCGGAGTTGGAATCTTCGTTCTGTTGAAGTAGTCAAGGTTTTGACTTAAACAGGAACGAAGTGGAACTGTGCGTTTACTAATAGATAAGTGGGAGCGATGTTGCATTTCTCATAGTGTATGTCGATGACATACTGATTCTCGGAAATAACTGTTGGAATTGTGTCCAGTAATCTCGGTACTGTCTCTAGAAAGTAAGAGTATGTCAAAGATCAGACATAAGTCATATAATACTGGGGATCATGATGGCTTGCTAGAGTCCGCTCATGATCTATAAGTCTTGGACTTATTGCCTTTATTATATGATCCCATATGGGTCACACGCCTAAGCTAACAGGAAAATGTGTTGGAACGGCTTAGCAGAAGTACGACAAAAGTGCCAGGCATTTGTCTTACTAAGAGAGAAAGATTAATGGGTCTGATTAAATGGGATTTAATCAGATTGGTGTTTTGGGCCCATAAGCCCAAAAGGGAAAGAGAAGGCTTTTAATAAGGAAAAGCCAAATCTCTTTCTCCCAACAATAATACCCTGCGCCGATTTTCTCCTCTTCCTGCGCCTCCCATCAGCTCGGTCTAGCAGCCGTTTTCTGTGATCGCGTGTGTGAACCTTTGGAGGATTCATCTCTCGGTGCATCTATCTGATCTCTGACCTGTTCTATTCCTTCCGCTGCAACAAACAGGTAAAAGGTGAGATCATCTAATGTTTCTATTCAAGAGAACCTAGATCTGTATGTTTAGGTTGATATGAATCTGTGAATTACATCAGGATCAACTAAACAGTTCCTACAGTGGTATCAGAGCCATTGGTTCTTAGGATTTCTTGTTTTAGATTCAAGTTTAGGTTGTTTATTCTGTTTAGAAGTGTTTTGAATCCATTACTGATAAGAAAAACACTTAAGAAACTGAATTGAATCCTGAACAAACGTATGAATCGCAAAAACGAGCTATATGACTCGGTTGTTTTGCGATCGGCCAAGGAAAGATCGACCGGCTTGGCCGGTTGGTTGTCACGGCCGAGAGGTATGATCGGCTGGGTCGGATCATTGGATCGATCGCGTCACGATCGCGGCTCGTCCCGATCGTCAGACGGATCGCATCTTGATCGCGGCCAGTCCCGATCGTCGGACGGATCACATCCCGGTCGCGAGAGATGGGCCGATCGCTCGTCCCGATCGCATCTCGTCCGACCGTCCCGATCGTCCCGTCCCGATCACACGCGAGCGTCCCGTCCGGCAATCATCCCGAGCGTCTCGATCTCGGATCGAGCTTGCGGCTTGCGGCTTGGACAAGTCTCGACCGGTTAGGTTTTGGGTGTGATGGGCCGGTTCGATTTCGGTCAGGTGGTTCGGTTCAAAAACTTAATTAAAATCATCGTTCTGGTTTAATAAACAGATTTTAATAATTTTATTAAATCTGGTTAAACCAGGATAAGAAATCCAATGTCGAAAGAATTATTGGATTTAGTGCCTAAACCAGGAATTTCTAATTTGATTTGGTTGGACCAAATAAATTGAGAAAATCCGGTTTAGTAAATAACCGGTTGACAATTGTGGTCATCGTAGTAATTGAAACTTGGTTAGACCAGTTTTAATGAACCAGACCGGTTATGTCAATTAATTGGACAATTGGGTCATGTCTTGGACATGGACCAATTCTTGGGCCTCGGGCCAAGAAGTTAAAACAATTGGGCCAATTATTTGAGTCTTTCTTCAGATAAATTTAAAATTTATTTTATAATATTATAAAGTCGATTTTAAATTAAAGGTTCCGAAATTTTGAAATTAGAAAGTTTCTTAAAATTAGAAGTTTCTGAATTTGCGGGTTTTGGATTTTAAAGAAATTTCTAAAGTTAGAAAGTTTCCGGTTTTAGAAAGTTTCCAATTTTAGAAAGTTTCCAAAAATAGTAGGTTTCCAAAAATGGAAAGTTTCCCGAAATAGTAATCTTCTATTTTGGGAATGAATTTTTTAAATAAACCTACGAACCTCAAATAATATCAAGCGTTGGATGTCTTGTCCATTCTATGTCAGCTGTCAAAGTCCATTCAATTGTATTCATGGCCTTACAGTGTGAGGGTGTCTGCTTTTGCGTGGATAAGACGGTTTGTGATTCATAAATGTCATTGGGAGTCCCAGACATTAATGATTACATGACTGTATAGTCTGGTTTTTCTTGACTGGGCCATCGGGAGTCCCGGGCCTTGAGACATCAGAGTGGATTGGGCCTCGGGCCCAGATTCACAACCAAGAATTATATCACGGATATAATTAGCCGATATAGGGCTTACCGATATAAGCTAAGGTTGGGTGACGGCCAGTGGCCCACTTTGATCTTAGTTATATGTGGATCTTGGAATCATTATATTCTATTGAGGGTAACTGATGTTATTGAATATAATGCATGATTAATCATATTAAATTTAATACGAGATTAATCATATTGAACATATTAACTAAAATCCTTTTATCTTAATTTTCAGTTATGACTAGCACAAACAATCAAAACACTTTCTCGATCCGGTCTGTCCTTGAGATGGACAAGCTGAACGGATCAAATTTCTTGACTTGGTCGCGGAACCTGAGGCTAGTTCTCAGACAGGAGAGAAAGGACTATGTCCTTGAGAGAGCTCTCCCCGTGAGGATCGGGTCCAATGCTTCTCATGCAGTATATGATGCTTGGAATAAGCATTATAATGATGTGGTAGATGTGCGTGGTCTGATATTGGCTACCATGGATTCAGACTTGCAGAAGCAATATGAGAACATGGAGTCGCCAATAGAGATGATCAGCAGCCTGAAATTGAAATTTCAGGAGCAGATAAGAGTGGAGAGATACCGGTTGGTTAAGTCTCTCACTAGCTGCAAGCTACCAAATGATCATCCAGTGAGTCCTCATGTCAGTAAAATGATGGGTTACATTGATAACCTGAGGAAACTGGATTATCCAGTTAGCCAAGAATTGGCAACTGAGATCATTCTGCAGTCACTGCCGTCAAGCTATGATAAGTTCAGAAGGAACTATATCAAGAAAGGCTTAACGAAGACGCTGACTGAACTGCATAATATGCTCAAGACAGTTGAGCCAAACGTGAAGAGTACCCTGTACAATCTCATGAATGAGAAGGGTAGGTTTACTAAACCTAATGCTGACAAGGGTGAAGACAAAGTTGTCCAGATTTTGAATCATGGCAAACGTGTGTCTTCTGAGCCCGAGTCAGATGATGAGGAGTTGAAGTTGATGTATGAGACTACTTCCTCAGGTATTCATGTTATTACTTCAAGTTCTACCTTAAAGGTATTGGATACTGGTTGTGACACTGATATTTGTGATAATATGCAGAGCTTAAGCAACAGTAGAACGTTGAAGGAAGGGCAAGTGAAACTACATGTATGAAAGGAGCTTGGGATGCTGCCTCAGCCGTAGGGTTTTTCACTTATAGATCCCTTTGAGGCTTGGTTTTGTATTAAGTAATTGCTACAATGTACCTGCTTTAAGCAGAGTTGTCTTTCATTTTCTTGTAAGAATTTGAATGTTTTTCATTTTGATAAAAGACAAGTTTTGTTCTTTTGATCTTAATGAAATATTAATTGTAGCACCCTATTCATGGAATGGGTTTTATATCTTAAACCAAAGAGTGCCTAAATATAACATAAATACCGAATTGGTTTAAATCTGATGAATTAAACCTGATTTTTCTTGGCATAAAAGTCTTGGTCACATAGAGTAAGTCGGATTCAGAAATCCCATAGTCATGTACTGTTGGGCTCATTTGATAAAATATCTTATGAGACTTGAATTCTGTTTACTAGACCAAAAGATAAAGGGCCTATCTTAGCCGAGCTAGAGAAAAGCCCAAAGGCTTATTGGACCTGGAACATGCTCATGTATGTGGCCCAATGAGCAGTAATGCCAGAGAAAAATCTCCTGTACTTCATTGTCTCTACTGATTACTTCAGTGAGTGTGACTGTGTTCATTTGATGAGACACAAGTCGGAATTCTTTGACATGGTCGAAAGAGTTCCAGAATGAAGTATAGGATCTGAATGACAAAAGTATTAAGACTCTGGATTAAATCACGAGTGAGAATACTTAAGTCATTGATTGTGTGATCATCTTAATGAGTGTGAAATCGTTTCACAGCTCATTTCTCCTGAAAACCTGAAGGTGTTTTCTGTGAGAAAGAATAAGATCTTATTAGAAATGATTAAAGATGAGTCACACGAATCTTCCATGATATTATTTAAGAATAACGCTCTAAAATATCTAAGTTTACGCTGAAATAGTTCCACAAATATCGGTTGAAAGACACCACGTTAATGTGGATTGGAATCGATCCAAATTTGTCTTTACTGAGTATTTGTAGTTGTGCTACTTCGCTGGTTGTCCTAGAGAAACTAAGGCTTGTTACTTTTACGTCCAATCTGTTTTCTAAGAAGGGAAGTTATTTTCCAAGAAGAACAGTGGGAGTAAAAGCATAACTCGAAGTTTTCTTAGGGAAACCAAGGCTCGGTACTTTTACGACCATTCTGTTTTCTAAGAAGGGAAATTACTTTCCAAGAAGAACAGTGGGAGTAAAAGGTATTTTTTTTTACGACCATTCTGTTTTCTAAGAAAGGAAGTTACTTTCCAAGAAGAACAGTGGGAGTAAAAGTACAACTCGAAGAAATTCGAGAAATACAGGAGGCTGCTTAACCTATTGAGGGAGAGCAGCGGAAGGATTTACAGATTTCTGTAGAATCTACACCTGTGGAGCCTGAAGTTCGCAGATATGAAAGAATCAGTCACTAATCCGAGAGTGAATTCTCGGATTTTAGTTCAGCCTGATGATCATTGAATGTTCGCATGATCTGATGATCATTGAAAGCGACGAATCTGCGAAATCCTAGGAAGCGAAAGTAAGCCCAGACTCCGAAGAATTACATTTTTTGTAAGTTGGCTTCATCGATCCATTCATGGATGGAAGCAAACATATCGGAGTTGGAATCTTCGTTCTGTTGAAGTAGTCAAGGTTTTGACTTGAACAGGAACGAAGCGGAACTGTGTGTTTACTAATAGATTAGTGGGAGCGATATTGCATTTCTCAAAGTGTATGTCAATGACATACTGATTCTCGGATATAACGTCCCAACGCTGTAGTCGGTAAAGGACTAGCTTGGGAGTTGGTTTAATGATTGACATGGGTAAAGCCACGTAGTTCTTGGATTTTGGATCTAAAGATAGAGATCCAAAAGAGCTGGTAGGACAAAGTCAGGATTCTTAAATTGACAAAGTTCTACACATTTTTGAGCAATCCAAGAAGGGTTTTATGCCAATGTCACATGGCATTAAGTTAAGCAAGATACAGTATCCTACGATAACTGCTGAGCTTAAATGCATGGATGAGATTCCATATGCGTCGGCAATTGGATCTATCATGTATGCCATGAAACATACTTGTTTGATGTTGCTTTAATGTTAAGCAAGACAAATAAAGACCAGTCAAATCCAGCAAAGAATCAAGTTTCCTAAAGTATGTCCTAAAGTATTTGAGGAATACTAAGGATAAGTTCTTGATTTACGGAGAAAGTGAGGTGCTATAAGTCGATAGAGTCTGAAAGGCAAGTTTCCAATAGACAAAGATGATTTCCGATCACAGTCCGGTTATATCTTGTGTCTATCTGGCGGTGCAAGGCACTGTTGTTGACTCAATGACTTAAGCTGAACATTTCGCAACTTGGGAAGTGGCGAAAGAGGTTGTTTGGAAAGAAGAGTTCATCACTGAACTTGATGTGATTCCCAGCATAGATGAGTCTAGCTGCACATCAGAGGTCCAAACACCTTGAGATAAATGACAGAGATGTTAAGTAGATCAGCAAGTTTCAACAAATGAGAACGTTGCTAATCTATTAACGAAGCCACTCCTTAGCCCTAAGCACGAGTCACGGACTGTAGCTGTAGGATAAGTGAAGTTAAGATATAGTCTTAATTTCAGTGGGAGTTATTAAAGGGCTTTATTTAGTTATTGGATATGTTCTTGAAATAACATTTAAGATGTTTAATGAAATTATTATTTCATGATTATTTTAACTGTGATGAAATAATCGTTCCAAAATGATATGAACCATTTTATAGGTCATCGAAGTAAATGACTTGATCTTGAGTCATCGAAGTCATTTAGCTTGATCATGAGACCCTATATTTGATAGATGTTTATATCATCCCGTCCCTAGTCGAAGGTTGTTGAAATTGGAACACCAACAACCGTGTGAGACTGGATTGGTACGTGACTTATGACAAAGTCTTAGTGTGTCATAGATGCGCGGCATCAAAGTCAGTACATAGGTGTATGTTTGGGAACATACGACCGGACAAGACCCGCTTATAAGAACTCTTCAGGATATTTATATCTGTGTCATAAGAGATTCTTACTACGACTATAGAGTATAGTCCTTAGACCTGAGTTCGCATGCATGTGACTGCACATGGACTGATGCACTTTGATCATTGTCTAACGCTATCGTTCTGCGATGGTTATAAGGACCTTGTTTGGGTACATTGTGAAATGAGTATTTTACAGTGATGGAACAAGACGGGATTTGTCCCTCCAATATAAATGGAGTGAATATCTCTAGGCCAATCGGAGATTTGAATACTGGAAAATGCATGGCCATGCTCAAACGGACTGTCCCGAGTCGTTTGGATTGTCAGTATCGAATCAGAGTCCGATGAACAAGATTAGGCTTTATAAGGATGACACCAATCTTGCCTTATGACTAATCGAGATATTGTGACAAAAGGATTATGAATACAGAGAGATTCCAGTACAAGTGGGAGATTGTTGGAATTGTGTCCAGTAATCTCGGTACTGTCTCTAGAAAGTAAGAGTATGTCAAAGATCAGACATAAGTCATATAATACTGGGGATCATGATGGCTTTCTAGAGTCCGCTCATGATCTATAAGTCTTGGACTTATTGCCTTTATTATATGATCCCATATGGGTCACACGCCTAAGCTAACAGGAAAATGTGTTGGAACGGCTTAGCAGAAGTACGACAAAAGTGCCAGGCATTTGTCGTACTAAGAGAGAAAGATTAATGGGTCTGATTAAATGGGATTTAATCAGATTGGTGTTTTGGGCCCATAAGCCCAAAAGGGAAAGAGAAGGCTTTTAATAAGGAAAAGCCAAATCTCTTTCTCCCAACAATAATACCCTGCGCCGATTTTCTCCTCTTCCTGCGCCTCCCATCAGCTCGGTCTAGCAGCCGTTTTCTGTGATCGCGTGTGTGAACCTTTGGAGGATTCATCTCTCGGTGCATCTATCTGATCTCTGACCTGTTCTATTCCTTCCGCTGCAACAAACAGGTAAAAGGTGAGATCATCTAATGTTTCTATTCAAGAGAACCTAGATCTGTATGTTTAGGTTGATATGAATCTGTGAATTACATCAGGATCAACTAAACAGTTCCTACAATAACGTCCCAATGCTGCAGTCGGTAAAGGACTGGCTTGGGAGTTGGTTTTATGATTGACATGGGTAAATCCACGTATGTTCTTGGATTTTGGATCTAAAGATAGAGATCCAAAAGAGCTGATAGGACAAAGTCAGGATTCTTATATTGACAAAATCCTACACGTTTTCAGCATTCCAAGAAGGGTTTTATGCCAATGTCACATGGCATTACGTTAAGCAAGAAACAGTGTCCTACGATAACTGCTGAGCTTGAATGCATGGATGAGATTCCATATGCGTCGGCAATTGGATCTATCATGTATGCCATGACACGTACTTGTTTTGATGTTGCTTTAATGTTAAGCAAGACAAGTAAAGACCAGTCAAATCCAGCAAAGTATCACTGGATAGACGTAATGAATATCCTCAAGTATTTGGAAAATACTTAGGATAAGTTCTTGATTTACGGAGAAAGTGAGGTGCTACAAGTCGGTAGAGTCTGAAAGGCAAGTTTCCAACAGACAAAGATGATTTCCGGTCACAGTCCGGTTATATCTTGTGTCTGTCTGGCGGTGCAAGGCACTGTTGCTGACTCCATGACTTAAGCTGAACATTTCGCAGCTTGGGTAGCGGCGAAAGAGGTTGTTTGGAAAGAAGAGTTCATCACTGAACTTGATGTGATTCCCAGCATAGATGAGGCTAGCTGCACATCAGAGGTCCAAACACCTTGAGGGTAGGTATAACCTATTCCGCGAGATAAATGACAGAGGTGTTAAGTAGATCAGCAAGTTTCAACGAATGAGAACGTTGCTAATCTATTAACGAAGCCACTCCTTAGGCCTAAGCACGAGTCGCGGACTGTTGCTGTAGGATAAATGAAATTAAGATGTAGTCTTAATTTCAGTGGGAGTTTGTAAAGGGCTTTATTTAGTTGTTTTGAAAGGTTCATGAAAACATAATATTTTATGTTTATGAAATTTATGATTTCTGGATTATTTTAACTGTGATATAAATAATCGTTCCAAAATGATTCATGTCATTATATATGGGCCATCGAAGTACATGAGTAGACTTGATCCTGAAACCCCATATTTAACGAAATGACATAAATCATAGTGTCCATAGTCAAAGGTTGTTGAAATTGGAACACCAACAACCACTTGAGACTAGATTGTGTTGAGACTTATGACCAAGTTTCGAGGGGTCATAGATGCGCGGCATCAAAGTCGACACATAGGTATATGTAGGGGAGCATATGACCGGACATGGCCCGCTGATGAGAACTCTACAAGATATTAATATCTGTGTCATAAGAGGTTCTCATATACGACTATAGAGTATAGTCCTTAGACCTGAGTTCGCATGCATGTGGCTGCACTGTTGTAATGTTTAGATCAATCCTGATTCAATTCCAGATTCAGATTATCCTAAACATGCGATCTAGGTTCTTCTCAGAATAGAAACGAATGATGATCTCACCTTATACCTGTTATTGCAGCGGAAATGGATGGTATGTCTGAGATCAGAGAAACACCGAGGGATGAATCCTCCAAAGGTTCACACACGCTTTCACAGGAAACAGCTGCTAGACCACAAGGGGAACTCGGCGCGGAGAGAGAGAGTTTACGGCTCAAGTGTTAGGGTTAATCAGTCTGAAACTCGAGTTTTATGACACAAAACTCGTCCTGTTCCGTTTGGGCCATTTGGCCCAAATACCAATTAACTCGTCGGTGTTTGCGCACTGCATCGATCGTTGCACCTCATGCATCGATCGATGCACAGTGGCTAAACCTTTTATTCTCTCTAAGTACAGTAAATGCCTAGCACTTTTACTGTACTTCTGCTAAACCGTTCCTACACATTTTCCTGTTAGCTTAGGCGTGTGACCCATATGGGATCATATAATAAAGGCAATAAGTCCAAGACTTATAGATCATGAGCGGACTCTAGCAAGCCATCATGACCCCCAGTATTATATGACTTATGTCTGATTATTGACATACTCTTACTTTCTAGAGACAGTACCGAGATTACTGGACACAATTCCAACAATCTCCCACTTGTACTGGAATCTCTGTATTCATAATCCTTTCGTCACAATATCTCGATTAGTCATAAGGCAAGATTGGTGTCATCCTTATATAGCCTAATCTTGTTCATCGGACTCTGATTTGATACTGACAATCCAAACGACTCGGGAAAGTCTGTTTGAGCATGGCCATGCATTTTCCAGTATTCAAATCTCCGATTGGCCTAGAGATATTCACTCCATTTATATTGGAGGGACAAATCCCATCTTGTTCCATCACTGTAAACTACTCATTTCATGATGTACCCAAACAAGGTCCTTATAGCTATCACAGAACGATAGCGTTAGACAATGATCAAAGTACATCAGTCCATGTGCAGTCACATGCATGTGAACTTAGGTCTAAGGACTATACTCTATAGTCGTAGTAAGAATCTCTTATGACACAGATATAAATATCCTGAAGAGTTCTTATAAGCGGGTCTTGTCCGGTCGTATGTTCCCAAACATACACCTATGTACTGACTTTGATGCCGCGCATCTATGACACACTGAGAATTTGTCATAAGTCACGTACCAATCCAGTCTCACACGGTTGTTGATGTTCCAATTTCAACAACCTTCGACTGGGGACGGGATGATATAAAACATCTATCAAATATAGGGTCTCATGATCAAGCTAAATGACTTCGATGACTCAAGATCAAGTCATTTACTTCGATGACCTATAAAATGGTTCATATCATTTTGGAACGATTATTTCATCACAGTTAAAATAATCTTGAAATAATAATTTCATTAAACATAAAATAATGTTTTACAAGAACATATCAAATAACTAAAATAAAGCTCACAAAACTCCCACTCAAATTTAGATTACATTTCAATGTTTCTAATGCCTACAGCTTCAGTCAGGAACTCGAGCTTAGGCCTTGGGAGTGGCTTTGTCAAGGGATCAGCGACATTATCATCTGTCGGAACTCGGCTGATCTTGACTTCCTTTCTATTAATGATGTCACGTATCAAGTGATATCTTCTTTGAACATGCTTGGATTTCTGGTGTGATCTTGGTTCCTTTGCCTGAGCTATAGCACCATTGTTGTCACAAAATAGCGCCAGAGGCTCAGCCGCATCTGGTATCACACCTAGTTCCATAATGAACTTTCGTATCCAAACAGCTTCCTTCGCTGCTTCTGAGGCGGCGATATATTCAGCTTCTGTAGTGGAATCAGCAACGGTGTCCTGCTTGGAGCTTCTCCAACTTACTGCACCGCCATTCAGACAAAAGACATAACCGGACTGTGACCGGAAATCATCTGTGTCTGTCTGGAAACTTGCGTCCGTGAATCCACTGACTTTAAGCACATCACTTCCACCGTACACCAAGAATTTATCCTTAGTATGTCTTAGATACTTCAAGATATTCTTTACGGCAATCCAATGGTTTTCACCTGGATTTGACTGGTATCTACTCGTCATGCTCAATGCATAAGCAACATCAGGACGAGTACAGATCATGGCATACATGACAGATCCTATTGCAGATGCATAAAGAATATTCTTCATGCGCTCAAGCTCAGCAGCCGATGTAGGACTCTGCTTCTTGCTTAGCGTTATGCCATGCACCATTGGTGTGAAGCCCTTCTTGGAATCTTTCATGCTGAATCTTTGTAGGACTTTGTCAATGTATGAGTCTTGACACAAGCCTATCAGCCTCTTAGGTCTATCCCGATAGATCCTAATTCCAAGAACGTATGCGGCTTCACCCATGTCTTTCATGGAAAAACAACTTCCAAGCCAGTCTTTTACAGACTTCAGCATTGGAACGTCGTTTCCGAGAAGCAGTATGTCATCGACATACAGAATAAGAAATACAATTTTGCTCCCACTAGATTTCTTATACACGCATTGTTCTTCTTCGTTTCTAATGAAGTCAAATTGCTTGATCGCTTCATCAAAACGAAGATTCCAGCTCCTCGATGCTTGCTTCAATCCATAAATGGATTTATGAAGCTTGCATACTTTCCCAGCATTCTTTGGATCTATGTAACCGTCAGGTTGCGTCATATACACATCCTCTTCCAGAATACCATTCAGGAAGGCGGTTTTCACGTCCATCTGCCAAATTTCATAATCATGAAAAGCTGCAGTTGCTAGTAGAATCCGAATAGATTTCATCATAGCCACTGGTGAATAGGTTTCATCGTAATCCACACCGTGAACTTGTCTGAAACCTTTTGCCACCAACCTGGCTTTGTAAATCTGGACATTTCCATCCACGTCAATCTTCTTCTTGAAGATCCATTTGCACTCGATGGCTTTTACACCAACGGGTAAGTCAACCAACGAAAACACTTGGTTGACCGACATGGAGTCCATTTCGGAATCAGTGGCCTTGCGCCACTTAGAGGAATCTGGGCCCATCATGGCTTGATTGAAGTTCGATGGTTCATCACCATCAATGATCAAAAGATCATGACAGTCAGTCACGAGGAATCCTTCATATCTCTCGGGTTCGTGACGGATCCTCCCGGATCTTCGAACTTCAGGTACTACAGGTTCAGGCTCTACAATTTCTTGTAGGTCCTCCTGCTGCTCTTCCTCATTAGGTTGAGCAGTATCCTGTTCATCTTGAATTTCTTCAAGCAGTACCTTACTCCCACTGTCTTTCTTAGAGAGAAACTCCCTCTCAAGAAAGTTACAATCCCGGGCAACAAAGATCTTGTTCTCGGAACGTAGATAGAAGTAATAAGCCTTGGTTTCCTTCGGATAACCAATGAAGTAGCATTTATCAGACTTTGGTGTAAGCTTGTTTGAGATTAATCTCTTGACATAGGCTTCACAACCCCAAATTCTAAGATAAGACAGCACTGGAGCTACTCCAGTCCATAATTCATATGGTGTCTTTGCTACTGCTTTCGATGGCGCTCTATTTAGAGTGAACACTGCTGTTAGCAGAGCATATCCCCAAAGGGATATTGGAAGGTCTGTGTGACTCATCATAGATCGAACCATATCCAATAAGGTCCGATTTCTCCTCTCAGACACACCATTCCATTGAGGTGTTCCAGGAGGAGTGAGTTGGGATACGATCCCACACTCTCTCAGATGATCACTGAATTCTTGGCTTAAGTATTCTCCTCCTCGGTCGGACCGAAGAGCCTTAATGCTTTTGCCAAGTTGGTTCTGTACTTCATTTTGGAATTCTCTGAACTTTTCAAAAGATTCAGACTTATGTTTCATCAAATAAACATATCCATACCTACTGAAATCATCAGTGAAGGTAATGAAGTACTGATAGTTTCCTCTTGCATTTGTGGACATTGGGCCACACACATCAGTGTGTATCAGGCCCAATAAGTCACTGGCCCTCTCGTTAGGTTTATTAAAGGGGGCCCGTGTCATTTTGCCCATCATGCAGGATTCGCATTTTTCACATGACTCGAAGTCAAATGAGCCAAGAAGTCCATTCGAATGGAGCCTCTTGATGCGTTTCTCGCTGATGTGCCCTAAACGACAATGCCATAGAAACGTTCGGTTTTCCTCATTAGGTTTAAACCGTTTTGTATTAATGTTATAAATTGGCGCGGATTGATCGAGTATGTAAAGCCCATTCGTAAGAGGGGCAGAACCATAGAACAAATTGTTGCGATTGAAGGAACATAATTTATTCTTAACTGAAAAATCATAACCTTCCAAATCCAACAAAGAAATTGAAATAATATTTCTGCTTATAGCAGGTACAAAATAACAATTATTCAGTTCTAAAATCAATCCCGAAGGTAAAGACAACAAGTATGTGCCTACAGCTAGTGCTGAAACTTTCGCTCCATTTCCAACTCGTAGCTCCACTTGTCCTTGCTTCAGCCTTCTACTGTTGCTGAGTGCCTGCATATTAGTACAAATATGAGCCCCACAACCAGTATCCATGACCCATGAGGTATTATCAGAAGTAGTTGTATTAACTTCTATAACAAAAATACCTGATGAAGAAGTCTCGAAAGTCTTCTTCTTTAATTCCTTTAGACCTTCCTGGAATTTCTTACAATCTCTTCTCCAATGCCCCAGTTCTTTGCAGAACCTGCACATGTCAGTAGGCCCAGCCTTGGACTTGGGCTTGGGCTTTGGCGTGTCCTTGTCCGTGACTTGGACAGCCTTGGCCTTTCCCTTATCCTTAGCAGAGGATTTCTTAAACCCCTTGCCCTTCTGCACCATAAGCACATTGGGGTCCTTGGCGGTTTTCCTCAAGTTGGGCTCTGCAGTCTTGAGCATTCCGTGAAGCTCAGGTAGTGTCTTACTCAAGCCATGCATGTTAAAGTTCAGAATGAACAGATCATAGCTTGCAGGTAAAGACTGCAGAATGATGTCGCAGGCAAGTTCCTGGCTGATTGGGCAGTCGAGTTTCTGAAGATGATCGAGATAACCCATCATCTTCAAGACATGAGGACTCACTGCCGCATTCGCAGCCAACTTACAGTCCAAGAGGTTCTTAACTGTCTGGAACCTCTCAGTCCTAGCCTGCTCCTGAAAAAGCGATTTCAGGCTTGCCATTATCTCGATGGGAGACAATACACTTTCGAACTGTTTTTGCAGCTCAGGAGTCATTGTCACCAACATCAGGCAATAGACATCATTTTCATCTGACGAATGCTTTTCCCAAGCATTGTGCAGAGTCCTGGCAGCATTGGCAAGAGGCCTCTCGGGGAGGGGATCACGAAGGACATAGTCCTTCTTCTCCTGCTTGAGGACCAGCCTCAAGTTCCTTGACCACGTCAGGAAGTTCGTTCCAGTCAGCTTCTCCTTCTCGAGAACAGACCGGATCGAGAATGTGTTTTGTGTGCTTGTAGTAGTCATATCTGAAATATATAAATAAAAAGGTTATTAGTTAAATGTTCAAAATGATTAATCTCGTATTAAAATTAATATGATTAATCATGCATTATATTCAATAACATCAGTTACCCTCAATAGAATATAATGATTCCAAGATCCACATATAACTAAGATTAAAGTGGGCCACTGGCCGTCACCCAACCTTAGCTTATATCGGTAAGCCCTATATCGGCTAATTATATCCGTGATATAACTCTTGGTTGTGAATCTGGGCCCGAGGCCCAATCCACTCTGATGTCTCAAGGCCCGGGACTCCCGATGGCCTAGTCAAGAAAACCAGACTATACAGTCATGTAATCATTAATGTCTGGGACTCCCAATGACATTTATGAATCACAAACCGTCTTACCCACGCAAAAGCAGACACCCTCACACTGTAAGGCCATGAATACAATTGAATAGGCTTTGACAGCTGACATAGCCTGGACAAGACATCCAACGCTTGATATTATTTGAGGTTCGTAGGTTTATTAAAATTTCATTCCCAAAATAGAAGATTACTATTTCGGGAAACTTTCTAATTTTTGGAAACCTACTATTTTCGGAAACTTTCTAAAATTGGAAACTTTCTAAAACCGGAAACTTTCTAACTTTAGAAATTTCTTAAAATCCAAAACCCGCAAATTCAGAAACTTCTATTTTAAGAAACTTTCTAATTTCAAAATTTCGGAAACTTTAATTTAAAATCGACTTTATAATTTTATAAAATAAATTTTAAATTGATCTGAAGAAAGACTCAAATAATTGGCCCAATTGTTTTAACTTCTTGGCCCGAGGCCCAAGAATTTGTACATGTCCAAGACATGACCCAATTGTCCAATTATTTGACATAACCGGTCTGGTTCATTAAAACTGGTCTAACCAAGTTTTAATTACTACGATGACCACAATTGTCAACCGGTTATTTACTAAACCGGATTTTCTCAATTTATTTGGTCCAACCAAATCAAATTAGAAATTCCTGGTTTAGGCACTAAATCCAATAATTCTTTCGACATTGGATTTCTTATCCCGGTTTAACCAGACTTAATAAAATTATTAAATCTGTTTATTAAACCGAGACGTTTAATTTTAATTAAATTAAACCGAGCCGAAACCCTAACCGCATCGATCGATGCTCACAGCATCGATCCTGCAACGATCGTTCATCGATCCTGCATCGATCGATGCTCTCACGCGTGCACGAACGGTTATCAGGTTTGGCCGAGAGATTCTCGCGAGATCCATGCGATCGTTCGAACGATCCATGCGATCGCGGTCAATCTCTCGCGACTGCAACGATCGATCCTTGCATTGCATCAATCGATGCAATGCGATCTCAGTCGATGCAAAATCAGTTTAGATCACATACCAAATCAATATAGTTTGGTCATGCGATTTTTAAACAGTTTGTTTAGGATTCAATTCTTGTTTCTTAAGTGATTTATCTTATCAGTAGTTGATTCAAAACACTTTTAAACAAGAAAACAGTCCTAAACATGAATCTAAACAAGAAAAACCAGAACCTAAAGCTCTGATACCACTGTTGTAATGTTTAGATCAATCCTGATTCAATTCCAGATTCAGATTATCCTAAACATGCGATCTAGGTTCTTCTCAGAATAGAAACGAATGATGATCTCACCTTATACCTGTTATTGCAGCGGAAATGGATGGTATGTCTGAGATCAGAGAAACACCGAGGGATGAATCCTCCAAAGGTTCACACACGCTTTCACAGGAAACAGCTGCTAGACCACAAGGGGAACTCGGCGCGGAGAGAGAGAGTTTACGGCTCAAGTGTTAGGGTTAATCAGTCTGAAACTCGAGTTTTATGACACAAAACTCGTCCTATTCCGTTTGGGCCATTTGGCCCAAATACCAATTAACTCGTCGGTGTTTGCGCACTGCATCGATCGTTGCACCTCATGCATCGATCGATGCACAGTGGCTAAACCTTTTATTCTCTCTAAGTACAGTAAATGCCTAGCACTTTTACTGTACTTCTGCTAAACCGTTCCTACACATTTTCCAGTTAGCTTAGGCGTGTGACCCATATGGGATCATATAATAAAGGCAATAAGTCCAAGACTTATAGATCATGAGCGGACTCTAGCAAGCCATCATGACCCCCAGTATTATATGACTTATGTCTGATCATTGACATACTCTTACTTTCTAGAGACAGTACCGAGATTACTGGACACAATTCCAACATGCACATGGAGTGATGCGCTTTGATCATTGTCTAACGCTGTTTCGTAACTGGGAGCTATAAGGACCTTGGTTGGGTGTATTATAAAGTGTGTAGTTCATAGTGATGGAACAAGATGGGATTTGTCCCTGCCGTTTAACGGAGGTAATATCTCTAGGCCAATCGGAGACTTGATAGCTGGTAAGAGAGTGGCCACTCCCAAACGGACTTGCCCAAGTCATTTGCATTGTCAGTATCAAATCTGGTCCGATGAACATGGTCTGGCTATATAAGGATGACACGCATCTTGCCTTATGCCAGATCGAGATATTGAGACAAAAGGATTAGGGAATGTAGGATTCCAGTACAATTGGGAGATTGTTGGGAATGTCCTGAAATCTACTGTACTATCTCTAGAAAGTATGATAAGTGTCGAGATCAGACATAAGTCATAAATACTGGGTGATCATGATGACTTGCTAGAGCCCGCTCATGATCTATAAGTTTAGGACTTATTACCAGTATTGTATGATCCCTAAGGGTCACACACCATAGCTAACAGGAAAGTTAACAAGGAATTAATACGGTAAGATGCAAGGCATTTACTGTATTTGTACAGAGAATTGGGCCAGACAAAATACAGGCTTTTGTCTGATTTGTGTCTTGGGCCCAAAATCCTAATAGGCCATTAGTTTAATAACTTGGGCCCATATAAGGAAGAGGAATGGCGCCTAGGGCTGAGACACAACCCCATCTGCGATTTTAGTTTGTGCAGCCGTCCTCTCTCTCTCTGTCAATTCCAGCTTGGTCTAGCAGCCTGATCCAATAGCTTGTAAGAGTGTGGATACCTAGGAGGAGCCGGTTTCTATCAGCTCTTGCAGATCTCGATATTCCTTTGATCAATCCGCTGCAATCACAAGGTAACCATCCTGATCTGCTTATGATTCATCTGCAAATCACCTAGATCCTAGTTGATTATGTTAGGTTGTAATCTGATAATTACACCAATGAACTCACATAATCCTACACCACATACATGAGTATGTTTAAGGTCCAATAAGCCTTTGGGCCTTTCTCTAGCTCGGCTAAGATGGGCCCTTTGTCTTTTGGTCCAGTAAGCAGAATTCAAGTCTCATAAGATATCCGATCAAATGAGCCCAAAAGTCCATAACTATGGGATTTCTGAATCCGACTCACTCTATGTGACCAAAACATTTACGCCAAGAAAAATCAGGTTTAATTCATCAGATTTAAACCAATTCGGTATTTATGTTACATTTAGGCACTCTTTGGTTTAAGATATAAAACCCATTCCTTGAATAGGGTGCTACAATTAATATTTCATTAAGATCAAAAGAACAAAACTTGTCTTTTATCAAAATGAAAACATTCAAATTCTTACAAGAAAATGAAAGACAACTCTGCTTAAAGCAGGTACATTGTAGCAATTACTTAATACAAAACCAAGCCTCAAAGGCATCTACAAGTGAAAACCCTACGGCTGAGGCAGCATCCATAGCTCCTTCCAGACACGCAGTTCCACTTGTCCTTCCTTCAACGTACTACTGTTGCTTAGGCTCTGTATATTATAACAAATATCAGTGCCACAATCAGTATCCAATACCTATAAGGTAGAACTTGAAGTAATAACATGAATACCTGAGGAAGTAGTCTCATACATCATCTTCAACTCCTCATAATCTTCCATGAATTTAATGCAATCTCTCTTCCAATGCCCAGTCTCTTTACAGTAGCAGCACTTACCAACGTAAGATGTATCTGACTCGGGCTCAGAAGACACAGGCTTGCCATGATTCAAAATCTGGATAACTTTGTCTTCACCCTTGTCAGCACTAGGTTTAGTAAACCTACCCTTCTCCATTATGAGATTATACAGGGTACTCTTCACGTTTGGCTCAACTGTCTTGAGCATATCATGCAGTTCAGTCAGCGTCTTCGTTAAGCCTTTCTTGATATAGTTCCTTTTGAACTTATCATAGCTTGACGGCAGTGACTGCAGAATGATCTCAGTTGCCAATTCTTGGCTAACTGGATAATCCAGTTTCCTCAGGTTATCAATGTAACCCATCATTTTACTGACATGAGGACTCACTGGATGATCATTTGGTAGCTTGCAGCTAGTGAGAGACTTAACCAATTGGTATCTCTCCACTCTTACCTGCTCCTGAAATTTCAATTTCAGGCTGCTGATCATCTCTATTGGCGACTCCATGTTCTCATATTGCTTCAGCAAATCTGAGTCCATGGTAGCCAATATCAGACCACGCACATCTACCGCATCATTATAATGCTTATTCCAAGCATCATATACTGCATGAGAGGCATTGGACCCGATCCTCTCGGGGAGAGCTCTCTCAAGGACATAGTCCTTTCTCTCCTGCCTGAGGACTAGCCTCAGGTTCCGCGACCAAGTCAAGAAATTTGATCCGTTCAGTTTGTCCATCTCAAGGACAGACCGGATCGAGTGTTTTGATTGTTTGTGCTAGTCATAACTGAAATTAGAGATAAATAGAGTTTTAGTTATTTAGTTCATAAAAGAGTAATCTTAACAACTTATAAGAAAACTCGCATTGTATTCAAAATTTCTTTGTTTATCCTCTTAAGAATACAATGATTCCTAGATCCATGTTAAACTAAGACCAAAGTGGGCCACTGGCCGTCACCCAGAATTAGCTAACTAGGTAAGCATGCACACAGCTAGTTACAACTCATATAACTCTCGGTTGTGAATTGGACCCGAGGCCTAAATTCACCAGATGTCTCAAGGCCCGGGACTCCCGATGGCCCAGTCAAGGAAACCAATCTCTTACAGCCAAATAATCATTAAAGTCTGGGACTCCCAATGACAGTAATGACTGTGTACTACTTTACTTACGCAAAAACAGACACCTCACACTGTAAGCCATATCTGTAATTGAATAAGCGTTAAGTAGCTGACAAGATTGGGCAAGACATCCAAGCTTGATATTTGTTTTGAGGATTTTAGGTTTTCCTTCCAAAATTAGAAGATTACTATTTTGGGAAACTTTCCATTTCAGGAAATTTACTAAAATTGGAAACTTTCTATTTTGGAAAACCTACTTATTTTAGAAACTTTCTAAATCGGAAAACTATCTTATTTTAGAAATTTCCTAACATGCCAAAATTAGAAACTTCTAATCAAAGAAACTTTCTAATTTAATGTTTTATTAAAGTTTTCGGTTGGGTCACAAATTATAGGCCCAATTCTTGGCCCAAGACCACAGAATTCCAATTGGCCCAATAATTTGACATAACCGATTCGGTTCATTAATTCTGGTCCAAGAACAAATTAACTACTAAATCCAACTGGTTATTTACTAAACCAGACCAGCTCTAAATTATTTGGTCCAACCAAATCAAACTTAGACCAGCCTTCGGTTTAGGTTAAAATTCAATTTTTGAATTTAAATCCGGTTTAACCAGAAATTAAATAATACCAATTGTATTAAATAATTTCCAGCAAACCGCGATTTGGGTTAACCGCTTGAACCACCAATTAAATTGGATCGGTTCGGTTAAGTCCAAAACCGGGAAGAAACACCTTGTGTTTTAGCCAATTTTGACTTAACTTGCGGTTTAAGCTAAAGCTGACAATGAACCACAATCGGTTTGATCGGTTCATTTTCGCGGGTTTGGGAAGAACGAACCGCGAAGCTCGGCTGAACCGATTAGCTGCTCGCGGAACGTATGCCTCGCCAGCATATCGATCGATATGACGCTTACACGTCGATCGATACTCGCGTGCATCAGCTCGTTGCGATCGGGTCCCATTACTAGACAACGAACATGCAGTAAATATTTATTCATCTTGGATATTAAAAGAACAAAATTTGAATTCTAATCATTTTAACTTTGTCTTTTAAATTAGTTTTTATAACATATAACTATTACACAAAATCAAATTAAAATGATATGATGATAGCAAACTATTTGTAACTTTAAACTGAGAATATATATAAAATTTTTAACCAACTAAACTAGTGATCTCAAATTGAGGTCACAAAATAAAAAATATAGATTGGAGGCTTAAGACTGTCACTTTTTTTATACATTGAACACATACTAAGCTTTATGATATTATTTTCTTTATATTAATCATAAAGATATCTATATACATAATTCAAATTCTATTTCTATTTGTGACATATTTTATATACATTTCTCTGCACAAAAAAATACAGAAAAATTATTACTCGCTTCAACATTAGTAACAAGATTCTACTTTAACAAATCTATAGATGTTATCAAAAGTTTCACAAAAAAAAACCACACTTCTAGATACAATTAACATTATTTTAGTAGATGTAGTCGGCAAAATACGTAATATCCTAGATAGTATGAATTTCAAATAAGCTATAGTAAAAATTGATAAGTTTACAATCAAGAATGTCAGGATAATCTGTCATATTCTTTGTTAAGCAGTGGCCTATTTCCTATGGAAGGGAAGAAATTCAAGCCTCCACTCTAATCCACCTAAAATTGAGGTACTTCTGATAAAGGAAATTTATGTTCTTATTAGAGCCAAACTGGATGGTCTCGACAGAGAACAGAATGGCGTCCACAACAATTCCATCGGTTTATGATAGGTACCTCCATCACTGGTTCAGGTTCTTCCAATTGACATGAGACATTAATCACTTTGCTTCACATGAGTTTCTAGCTTTTGCTATTGTACTGCTCTCTCTGTTTTTGTATAATCAGTTTTTGTAAACCAGTCGTATTACGAGCTTCACCTTTGATGGGTGACTGATAAATATAATATAAGGCGGTACTTCTTAAAAAAAAAAAAAAACATGTATACGTAACAAAGTTAATATAAGTCGAAATGACGCATAACATATCAATTATTACAAGACCCCATTACTAGACAACGAACATGCAGTAAATATTTATTCATCTTGGATATTAAAAGAAAAAAATTTGAATTCTAATCATTTTAACTTTGTCTTTTAAATTAGTTTTTATAACATATAACCATTACACAAAATCAAATTCAAATGATATGATGATAGCAAACTATTTGTAACTTTAAACTGAGAATATATATAAAATTTTTAACCAACTAAACTAGTGATCTCAAATTGAGGTCACAAAATAAAAAATATAGATTGGAGGCTTAAGACAGTCACTTTTTTATACATTGAACACGTACTAAGTTTTATGATATTATTTTCTTTATATTAATCATAAAGATATCTATATACATAATTCAAATTCTATTACTATTTGTGACATATTTTATATACATTTCTGTGCACAAAAAAATACAGAAAAATTATTACTCGCTTCAACATTAGTAACAAGATTCTACTTTAACAAATCTATAGATGTTATCAAAAGTTTCACAAAAAAAAACCACACTTCTAGATACAATTAATATTATTTGAGTAGATGTAGTCGGCAAAATACGTAATATCCTAGATTGTATGAATTTCAAAAAAGCTATAGTAAAAATTGATAAGTTTACAATCAAGAATGTCAGGATAATCTGTCATATTCTTTGTTAAGCAGTGGCCTATTTCCTATGGAAGGTAGAAATTCAAGCCTCCACTCTAATCCACCTAAAATTGAGGTACTTCTGATAAAGGAAATTTATGTTCTTATTAGAGCCAAACTGGATGGTCTCGACAGAGAACAGAATGGCGTCCACAACAATTCCATCGGTTTATGATAGGTACCTCCATCACTGGTTCAGGTTCTTCCAATTGACATGAGACATTAATCACTTTGCTTCACATGAGTTTCTAGCTTTTGCTATTGTACTGCTGTCTCTGTTTTTGTATAATCAGTTTTTTGTAAACCAGTCGTATTACGAGCTTCACCTTTGATGGGTGACTGATAAATATAATATAAGGCGGTACTTCTTAAGAAAAAAGAAAACATGTATACGTAACAAAGTTAATATAAGTCGAAATGACCCATAACATATCAATTATTACAAGACCCCATTACTAGACAACAAACATGCAGTAAATATTTATTCATCTTGGATATTAAAAGAACAAAATTTGAATTCTAATCATTTTAACTTTGTCTTTTAAATTAGTTTTTATAACATATAAGCATTACACAAAATCAAATTCAAATGATATGATGATAGCAAACTATTTGTAACTTTAAACTGAGAATATATATAAAATTTTCAACCAACTAAACTAGTGATCTCAAATTGAGGTCACAAAATAAAAAATATAGATTGGAGGCTTAAGACTGTCACTTTTTTTATACATTGAACACATACTAAGTTTTATGATATTATTTTCTTTATATTAATCATAAAGATATCTATATACATAATTCAAATTCTATTACTATTTGTGACATATTTTATATACATTTCTGTGCACAAAAAAATACAGAAAAATTATTACTCGCTTCAACATTAGTAACAAGATTCAACTTTAACAAATCTATAGATGTTATCAAAAGTTTCACAAAAAAACCACACTTCTAGATACAATTAACATTATTTGAGTAGATGTAGTCGGCAAAATACGTAATATCCTAGATAGTATGAATTTCAAAAAAACTATAGTAAAAATTGATAAGTTTACAATCAAGAAGGTCAGGATAATCTGTCATATTCTTTGTCAAGCAATGGCCTATTTCCTATGGAAAGGAAGAAATCCAAGCCTCCACCCTAATCCACCTAAAATTGAGGTACTTCTGATTAATGAAATTTATGTTCTTATTAGAGCCAAATTGGATGGTCTCGACAGAGAACAGAATGGCGTCCACAACAATTCCATTGGTTAATGATAGCTACCTCCATCACTGGTTCAGGTTCTTCCAATTGACATGGACATTAATCACTTTGCTTCACATGAGTTTCTAGCTTTTGCTATTGTACTGCTCTCCCTGTTTTTGTATAATCAGTTTTTTATAAACCAGTCCTATTACGAGCTTCACCCTTGATGGGTGACTGATAAATATAATATAAGGCGGTACTTCATTAAAAAAAAATGTATACATCACAAAGTTAATATAAGTCGAAATAACGCATAACATATACTTTATACAAGACCCCATTACTAGATATCGAACATGCAGTAAATATTTATTCATCTTGGATATTAAAAGAACAAAATTTGAATTCTAATCATTTTAACTTTCTCTTTTAAATTAGTTTTTGTAACATATAAGCATTAAACAAAATCAAATGCAAATGATATGAGGATAGCAAACTATCTGTAACTTTAAATAGAGAATATATATAAAATAATTTAACCAACTAAACCAGTGATCTCAAATTGAGGTCACAAAATATAACATATAGATTGGAGGCTTAAGACTGTCACTTTTTTATGCATTGAACACATACTAAGTTTTATGATATTTTTTTGTTTATATTAATCATAAAGATATCTATATACATGATTCAAATTCTATTACTATTTGTGACATATTTTATATACATTTCTCTGCACAAAAAAATACAGAAAAATTATTATTCGCTTCAACATTAGTAACAAGGTTCTACTTTAACAAATCTATAGATGTTAATAAAATTTTCACCAAAAAAACCACACTTCTATGTACAATTAACATTATTTGAATAGATGTGGTCGGCAAAATACGTAATATCCTAGATAGTATGAATTTCAAAAAAATTATAGTAAAAATTGATAAGCTTACAATCAAGAAGGTCAGGATAATCTGTCTTATTCTTTGTCAAGCAGTGGCCTATTTCCTATGGAAGGGAAGAAATTCAAGCCTCCACTCTAATGCACCTATAATTGAGGTACTTCTGATTAAGAAAATTTATGTTCTTATTAGCGCCAAATTGGATGGTCTTGACAGAGAACAGAATGGCGTCCACAACAATTCCATCGGTTAATGATAGCTACCTCCATCACTGGTTCAGGTTCTTCCAATTGACATGGACATTAATCACTTTGATTCACATGAGTTTCTAGCTTTTGCTACTGTACTGCTCTCTCTGTTTTTGTATAATCAGTTTTTTTGTAAACCAGTCCTATTACGAACTTCACCTTTGATGGGTGACTGATAAATATAATATAAGGCAGTACTTCTTAAAAAAAGAAAACATGTATACGTCACAAAGTTAATTCAACTCGAAATAACGCATAACATATCAATTATTACAAGACCCCATTACTTGATATCGAACATGCAGTAAATATTTATTCATCTTGGATATTAAAAGAACAAATTTGAAATCTAATCATTTTAACTTTCTCTTTTAAATTAGTTTTTGTAATATATAAGCATTAAACAAAATCAAATGCAAATGATATGATGATAGCAAACTATCTGTAACTTTAAACTGAGAATATATATAAAAAGTTTAACCAACTAAACTAGTGATCTCAAATTGAGGTCACAAAATATAACATATAGATTGGAGGCATAAGATTGTCACTTTTTTTATACATTGAACACATACTAAGTTTGATGATATTATTTTCTTATATTAGTCATAAAGATATTTATATACATAATTCAAATTCTATTACTATTTGTAACATATTTTATATACATTTCTCTGCACAAAAAAATACAGAAAAATTATTACTCACTTCAACATTAGTAACAAGATTCTACTTTAACAAATCTATAGATGTTATCAAAAGTTTCACCAAAAAAAACACACTTCTAGATACAATTAACATTATTTGAATAGATGTGGTCGGCAAAATACGTAATATCCTAGATAGTATGAATTTCAAAAAAAACTATAGTAAAAATTAATAAATTTACAATCAAGAAGGTCAGGATAATTTGTCATATTCTTTGTCAAGAAGTTGCCTATTTCCTATGGAAGGGAAGAAATTCAAGACTCCACTCTAATCCACCTAAAATTGAGGTACTTCTAATTAAGGAAATTTATGTTCTTATTAGCGCCAAATTGGATGGTCTCGAAGAGAACATAATGGCGTCCACAACAATTCCATCGGTTAATGATAGCTACCTCCATCACTGGTTCAGGTTCTTCCAATTGACATGAGACATTAATCACTTTGCTTCACATGAGTTTCTAGCTTTTACTATTGTACTGCTCTCTCTCTGTTTTTGTATGATCAGTTTTTTGTGAACCAGTCCTATTACGAGTTTCACCTTTGATGGGTGACTGATAAATATAATATAAGGCGGTACTTCTTAAAAAAAAAATGTATACGTCACAAAGTTAATATAAGTCAAAATAACGCATAACATATCAATTATTACAAGACCCCATTACTAGATATCGAACATGCAGTAAATATTCATTCATCTTGGATATTAAAAGAACAAAATTTGAATTCTAATCATTTTAACTTTGTCTTTTAAATTAGTTTTTATAACATATAAGCGTTACCCAAAATCAAATGCAAATGATATGATGATAGCAAACTATTTGTAACTTTAAACTGAGAATATATATATATATATATATATATATATATATATATATATATATATATATATATATATATAAAATTTAACCAACTAAACTAGTGATCTCAAATTGAGGTAACAAAATATAACATATCGATTGGAGGCTTAAGACTGTTACTTTTTTTTTATACATTGAACACATACTAAGTTTTATGATACTATTTTCTTTATATTACTCATAAAGATATCTATATACATAATTCAAATTCTATTACTATTTGTGATATATTTTATATACATTTCTCTGCACAAAAAATACAGAAATTATTACTCGCTTCAGCATTAGTAACAAGATTCTACTTTAAAATCTATAGATGTTATCAAAAGTTTCCCAAAAAAAAACACACTTCTAGATACAATTTTTATCACACTGAATAAGCAACAAGACAACAACAACAACATATGAATTAAAAGCAAAGCATTGATATGATGGAGTTTTGATGATTTGTCTTCCTCTTTTATTAATTATATATGGTGTAGCCCTCTATTTTTCTACCAGCAATATATGCTATACATTCATAATAAAAAATAATCAATTATTTTCGACATCTCTCATGTTCAACACAAAAGTATCTCTCATATTGCATTTTATATCTACAACAAGTAAACAAAAAGAATACAAACAAAATAAAAAAATCACAAAACACTCGATAATTTATTGTGAAATAACATAAATATATAAGTAAGGTGAAACATAGAATAGCTTATAATATAAAATCAAAACCAAATACATAAACAATACTAATATAAATTTATGTAGTTTTAATCCACAATCTGCCCGTAGTGCGAAATAACCCTAATATAACTAATTTCATTAAATACTTGAAAAAGATAGTGTACACGTTATTAGAAAACAATAATATACCATAAACTACTACAATCACTGCACGAAAATAATGTTTTTACGATTGCACTTTTAATCGCAAAATAGTTGTTAATCGCCGTTTTACGACTATATTACGACTAGATATGGTAGTTGTAAATCCATAGTCGCTAAATCGCATAGTCGTATTATAAGTCGTTTAGTTACATCTATTTGTACGACTAACATAGGTAATCATAAAATAGACGTAGCTGTTGTCGGAAGATATGGGGACTAATTTGCGACTACGATAGCGACAATTGTGTGACTATATAGGGAGTTGAGATGCGGTCAGAGAAATGTTGTCATCAAATAGTCATTAAACTAATGACCACTGGGCGATTAATATGTGACTGTATAGTATAGTCAAAACGTAGTCGTAAATATTAGCCAGTATGTAGCGACTGGGTAACGACCATTTTAAATACTATCCCGCGACTAATCTAAACATCCATATACGATTATGGTAATGATCTCGCCACTTTCTGGCGCCTGTTACGTGGCCGTCTTATATAGTCACAACATAGTCGTAATATATGTGGACTATTTGACGACTATTTATTGACTAATTTACTGATTATATACGAATAATTGGAGAATCCAAATATGATTATGATAAAAATCTTGCCATTATTTAGCAACTGTTAAACGACTATGCATCGTCTAATCGAAACATCCAGATTCGATTATGGTACTGTCTGGCCGACTACTATCTGACTGTCTAATATAGTCACAACATAGTCGTAAGAAATAGTGACTATTTGGCGACTGTTTAATGAATAAATAACGATTATTAAGCGATTATTCTGAAAATCCAGATTTACTAATGGTAAATATTTAGCGACTACTTTGTGTGTGTAGTGAATAATTGACGACTATTTAGTGACTTTTATTCGTAAAATTAAGAATTTGGTTTAATTTCATTTTCGATTTGGTAATCAGTTATAACGTAATTTGAATGGTACAAGAAACGTAACAAACATTTGCATCAAAAATAACATGGGTAGCATGTATACGTATGTGTACCATGTAGACACAAACGACACATACGCAAACTCTAGCATTTAGGAGTTGCCAAATTATATACCAATAATTATCAAGTGTAAGCGACAGTGATAAGTAACCTACGAATCAGATGGTGTTGTTGTTTTACTTTGAGCTTCCTTCAGTTTCTCTTGGTGGGCGACAACGCTAAAAAGTGTATGGGCTGCTTGCGCTTGCCAATTAAAAGATTAGCTGTCAGGATTTCGACTCCCTAAGGATTTACTCGTCCATTCTTCTCAGTGGCCTGTGACAATTACAAATAGTAAGAGAAAAAAATTAAATAAAGAACGTGAGATTACTTTATAAACATGGATTGTGAAAAATGTTACTTTACCTGAGGAAAAATGTTGCTGTATTCAAGCGTTAAGATCTCACGAGGTCATAGTTCTTTGCAGTGCTGCTGCAGTCCTTTTTGATGCTAACCATGTCTTTCATACGTTGTTAATAGATCTCCTCAAAAAATGTTTTAGAAGAAAGTTATGAATGATTTGGACATGTCTCAAATGATACAAAACTATCTTGTAAGCGCCCAGACACTCAAAATTAACAGAACACATTAATGAGTTAAGCAGAGATTGGTGTCTTCAATTGCGTGCTAACTATAAGATTAGCATCCTAACCATCAGATTCTAACTCATCAAATACTCATTAAAAAAACAACCAACTTACCCAAACTGTGGACACAATATTGAAGCTCATAGAGGAATATAGGAATCGTTTACAACCTATTGAACCAAAATTAATTGTAAACAAATAATCGGATTCAGAGCCTGTCATGTTTCAAAAGAAAAGCAAAGAAAAAGGAAACCAACGATATAGCTACCTGTATCTGTAGGCATCAAATCACGGAGGGTTTCGTGATTGTGATATTCAAGGAAGAATTTGAGAGAGTCGATATGGTTTCAGCCAAAGTTAGCGATGAAATTAAAAATCTCGAATAAGAGATTCGAAGAAGAGATATCAGTTTGAGATGGGTGAGCGTAGAAGAGGATCCAGAGAGATATTAGAGAGATGATTCGAAGGAGATTTCTGAAAAGGGGAAGAACAAAACAATCGGGGTTTGACGTATTTGATGATTTCTCGGCACTTTGTCGAAAATTCTTGGGTATAGGTGGGTAATTGAAATGTTTTGTGCTATAAAAATGGGTTTAGGTTTCCCGGATTAATTTAACATATTTTTTGAATTTTTGCCCACTTGTAGGCATAACGTAGTCGTAATATATTACTTTTTATTGACTCTGTTTTAAAATTTTAACTAATCTATTATACTTTAGTAAAATAAGAACAATTTTTCTCACGATATAAAGAACGATTGAAGACATATTTAATGAAAGCAATTTTTGTTTTGGATATACTTCCCGGATTTAAAATTATAAATTACCAAAATGAAGGAGTTAGTTTTGCAATTTTGGTAACACCCAAATTAAAATAGTAAACATCAAAATTTAAGAAATAACTTTTGGACCAGAATGTAAAAGCAAAGATGAAACTTTAGATTAGTGTTTAGGGTTCTTTTGGAGTGAACAAAACCCTACACTCTAAAAAAAAGAAACCGCAAAACCTCATTATGAGGTTTCATTGTAGAGCATCTCCAAAAGACACTTCAAATTTGAAGTTTGGAAAACCTCAAATTTGAGGTTTTAAGGTGTTTGTCTTCAAAAGAAAACCTCAAACATAAACCTCAAATCACTTTAAAACTTTGCGTTTTTGCATTAAATCCTCAATACTAATAAAAATTAATTTATATCATAAAACTTTTACATAACTATAAAACATACATTAAAATATTATAAAACAATATAATTTATTAAATATTTCATTAAAATATTATATTACATAAAATAATAATAAAACAGAAAATTACACTAATATTACAACTAAAATTATTCAACAAACGCATTTCCGTAATACTCCCAAATATGATCAATTAATGCATTTCAAAGTGATAAATGTGCTTCTTTATTTTTTTGTCTTAAGATTGCGAGATAAAAATTGTTGAAATCGAGCATTTTCTTTTACTGTTGTTTCCACAGTTGGAGCTGGTGCTATTTCTTTATTTTTATTTAATTTATTTCTTTATTTTATAAAATAATTTTTTTTTATAAAAAGTATATATATATATATATATATAGTATATAAGAGAAAAAATTATTTAAGGGTCAAAAATAATGAATATTTAATTATAGGGACTAGATTGCAAAAGAAAAGATGAAACCTCAAATTTGAGGTTTTGAGGTTTCTTTTGGAGTGAGCCAAATCTCAAAAATGAGGTTTTGAGGTTTTTTTTGAGATGCTAAAACCTAAAATTTGAGGTTTCATCTTTTCTTTTACACCGAATGATCTTAATCAAACATATATAGCGAGATGAAGTGATTGGTGTGAAATTCTTACTAGTTTTATGATGAGAAATTAAATTATGATTTTGTTAATCTTTCTAGATATCTGATTTTTTTTTTTGCGTATATACGAACTTAAAATGTTAAGGAAATTTGATAATATCGGTTGAGAGAAATATTGAATATTCTTCTTGTCTTTGATTTAATTTTTAAGCAATAAACACAAGCCTACCAAATGAAACGTTAAAAACAAGATTGGAGGGTGGCTGCAACATAAATGTCCCGCCGAAACAGAGAAACTTTGCAAGAGAAAAAAAAAGACAAAACCAGTTTACAGTTCTATGTCTCTGAGGCTACACCAAAGAAAACGACGAAACCAGTATACGGTTCAAGGTCTCAGGGGCTACACCAGAACAAAAGACAAACCAGTGTACGGTTTGCATAATTTTTAACCATGATATTTAACCAGGATATTTAAACATGATTAATTGATTTGATTGGGGTCGCGAAGAGACACACTCCACGTAACCGTACGTCTCTCTCTCTCTCTCTCTCTCTCTCTCTCTCTCTCTCTCTGTTTTGAAGCGGCGCTCGAGGAACATTATTAAAACCTTCATATCTTTCAACCTTCTTTAATTCAAGTACATTGTTTGGTGAGGGGAAGTTATTTCATCGTAATAATCATCTTCCTCACTAACGTTTCTCCCACTACCATTTTCTCTTAAACCGAACCAAAACACAATGGTCCATTACAACTACATAGCAAAAACACAACCTAACAGAACCAAAACCTGTTGGCGCTTTAGAGTTAAGGTTTTCCGCGTCTACCCATACTATGTGTTTGCAAATGGACCACATTGGAGTTTTATCTTGGCCGACCAGAGAGTAAGTGAAAATTATCTGACTGATTTTCGGCATGAAAGACTGCACTGGTTTTGACTCTTTGATCTTCATGCATTCACTCATGCGCATGGAGCCAAGATTAAAATGGTCATTTATCCAAGTGAAGTAAATAACTTTTCTGGACTTGAGAAAAATGAAGGCAAGTGGATTGAGATATCTGGAGTTAGGGTAGTCCGAGCGGATCCAGGATTCTATCTAAAAAAGTCTAGCCACCGACTTGAAGTCACGGAAGACACTGAGATTGAACTTATCGAGCCTTTGGACATCAATCACTACATGGAATTTTTTAGTTTCCTCCATATCCGTGACATAAAAAAACAGACAGAGACGAACCTATAGGTAAAAACTATCGAAAGTTTCCATCTTTCCAATGTTTTTAGATTTTTTTGCCGTTGAAACGATTTCTTAGGTTTGACCTAACTCTCATCAAATTTTGATACTGTATCTTCTATTTTTATAACGATATTTACATTTGTAGCAAAAAAGTTTTGATCTTTTCTAATCGTGAAGCTCTAAATAACAATAAATATCTTGACTACACACCATGGGCGTTGTCTCGATCATCTGCCCCCTTGAAGTCGATTCCCTTAACCCTGCAAGGACAAGGAAAGTTTTCTACCTCATAGACGCCCAATAATTGCATGTGTTTGGTAGTGTAGCAGTAAACACCATGACAAAAACAATTGATTTAAGTGTAAACTATTCGATAATAAGAACAATTGATCATGATAGTTCTGATTTGCTCCTCTTATTTGTAATAGGATGAATAAGTTAAGGTGTGTGGCTTATGGCAAATACATTGTTGACTTCTGGCCGGAATACTTAAAGACTAAGGGTCCAGAAAAGATCGTGGTGCTCAAGATGTGGAGGAGTGTTCGGACTCAAAGTAATTGTTTAAACATTTTCATTTTTTTATATATAATAATTTAGGATAGTTCGCTAAATTCTTGTTTTATATAGGTGAACATGATGAGACATGGGTGGAGACCGTGGAAGGCTTATCGGACTACATGTTCAATATGCGACTTCAGGAGGTGCAAGATCTCAGGTTCCAGCTAGAGGCCGCTGACACTGATGTTGCTGGAAGAAATGTTGTAGTCCCTATCTAAATCTCATTCATAATTTAGTGTATGTTCAAGAAAACTTTAACGTTTTATTATACTTTCGATTTTAATATGCTTATCGAACCTTATTAATTATGGTTTCATGTTTAATATTTCCATTTAATAACGGTAATTGATAGCCATATTTTAGTAGTAAGTGATTAATATATAGCAACATATTTCAGTGAACATATCTAACATGTGATTGGATCATAACCATATATATAACCATATCTAGGTGGTCGGCCCGCACGCATGTGCGGGCATTGCTCTGTTTGTAAACAATACTCCCTCTGTCTAATACTCCCTCTGTCTAATATTAAAAAAAATTGAAAGAATTTTTACGGTGTAAATTCAAATCATGTTCCTACTATTCTAGGTGAATATTATTATCATCTTACAATTTTATCTTTATATTATAGAAATGTTACGTAGCTCTCTCTTCAATTCAATAATTATCTTTGACTAAGATTAAGAAATGGACTACTAATTGTAATCCTAATAAATGAGAATGAATACTAATACAATTGGAAATGAAAATTTTGACTTATATAAACAATTAATATTAGACAGAGGGAGTAATTAAATAATTATACGAATAATAGTTATTGAATTTTCTGAACATCCGTATATAAATTAAAGTATAAAATTTTTGGACTTAGTTTTGGTTTCATATTTGTGTATTAAGAATTTTTCGATGACATTTAAGTCGCCTCTTCTTTTTTTTTTGGGTGAAGAAGACGCCTCTTCTCCCACCAATGAATGTGCTCGGCGTGACTGGAAGGCCGTGTCTCTTTAAATCAGGATTGGTACGATAACCGTTATTTCTTCCCTTGAGTAAATATATTGCCTCTCTTTTCATCATTTTTCCCATCCTCACTTGTTTCCTATCATTTGCTTCTAACAAAGCCTCGCTTCTTTTTCTATCTTTTAACTTAAGTTATTCCTTAAATATGCTGACATGTTCTTCTGTTTTCTTGTGTTCGGTTCTGCGTCGACCTCCAGAGTCATGCATGAACAACACCGGAACCAATATTCTCCACAAGATAAAGTGACCTACGAGTTTTTCGAGGTCAAACGATGAAATTATCTTTCACGAAAGGCAACTCGCCGACGAGATGATTTTTTGAGATTGATTCATTTGGATACCTTAATCTTGAGGAGAACAATGGCTCAGGTGTTGATTTCATAACAGTTCCTATCTCATCGACGGCCTTGCTGGTAGAAGACAACTCAATCGTCTGTCGAGATAGCGGTTTCATTTCTGGCGGACGAAACCGATATCACAACTCAAGCTTCGGTTTTGGAGGAACTTGTCTTTTAAGAAATTATTTTAGCGCTAATTATTTTTCTTAGTTTGACTTGTAATATCAGTTTTTGAGGATAAATACTACAATTTATAACTCATGTGTACTTTTAATATTAGTTTAGCTTGTTAAAATCTAGTGTAATTAGGTATTCCACTCAATTCCTTTATTAACATTCCATTTAATATTTTGTAATTTTTAGTGGAATATAGTGGGACCGACAAACTGGGAGTAATATTAATATAATAACCATTCTAGTGAAAATAAAATATTAATCTAATAAGACCCGCCAAAACAAGAAACATTATCGCGCCTAAATACCTTGACCATCATAAACTCGACAAAGTCAACATGCATATTACAAGGGCTCTTCGTCATGTTCTTCATCGTCATCTTCATCCTCATCATCAGAAGAGGATAAATCACAACGGAATTCATCTTCTGTTCCGCATCCCCGACCTCGTAATCAAGATCTATTGAGTTTCCTCCTCGTACCAAGTTCTTAATAATGAGATCTTCGATTCTAGTCATCATCACATGATCATCATTTTCTTGTTTCAAAAGAATCACTTCCACGTCACCATAATATATATATGTCTCTTTTTCTTCTTTTATTGTGGTACAGTTTGATATACCATGGAATTTAGTACTTTTAACCGTGGTATATGTCTTCTTATCGAGTATTTTAGAGTCCTTTGGAGTCATTTTATGTGTGTTTACAGGTCTAGACACGTTTGGAACGGATTTGGACATTATGGCGCATTCTGGAGCATTTTGGAGATTTAACCCGAGAGATAGAGCTCACTGTCGATTTCAGAGTATTGTGTCGATCGACACAACATGTGCATCGATCGACACACATGCGTATAAGGCTTTTCTCGGCGGTTAATGAAGAGTTTGGAATTTGCAGCAAAGCCCAGAAGTTTCTCATAATTACAAAGAAGCTCCAGCCGTGATTAGATCATTATATTAGGGTTTTTAAGCCATTGTTTAGGCTACACTTTATTTTAGATTCAGAGAGTTTTAGGGGCTGATCAGATACTCGACAGAGAGAAGATTTCGAACCCCTGTTTTTTATTCTGTTTTATGATATTCAGTATTCTATTCATCATGTCTTTTGTTATGATTGTCATGTCTGAGTAGTTTACCTGTTAGGTTTATGGATTCTCATTGGGGATTTCATGGAATTATAGGTTGATCAATTTGTAGGGATTCATATATGTTAGTTCTTCATCTAGGTTTGTTCTTAATGCTTGATCTGAATTGGCCACTTAGATTATTGATATTAGGTTGATTTCTACAACGAAAGTTAATTAATTAATTAGAAAGAACTTAGATGAGCAATTTGACTATTCGCAAAGAAATTTGGCTTAGGAGAATTGTGAACGAAGGAACCTGAGATTAATGCTTGTTTAGAACTCTAGGATTCGCAACGAAAGTTGGCTTGCTAGGTTGTTAGACATAGATAATATTCGCAACGAAAGTTGGTCTGTTATAATTCTGTGATTCTAGTTCTAGAACAGTTCTTAATTAGATCCCGATTGATTGATTTGCCTATGTTCCTGATTTCCTGAGAACTCCCTTGACCTGACGCTTTGACTTTTTGCTTACAAACCGATCTATTTACTTTATTGCTTGATTTACTGCCTATTCTCTGTTTCACCTAGCTTAACCTGACATTCTATAATCTATCGTAAGAATCTAGAGTCTCTGTGGATTCGATACCCTATATACTACTAGTCACGACTGTGCACTTGCAGTAGTAACTCTAGGGATAAAACTCTGAGCGTATCACAGTTCTATTTGGGACAGCACATGCTGTGCTCTACCAAAAATGCAATTTTCTTTTCAATGTATTGAATGAAAAATTAAAATTAGGGTTCCGCATTTTACCCAAAACCCGAATCCAACCCGACCCAAAAAAATCCGATCCCGATCCGAACCGATTTTTGAAAATAAATGAATGGGGCTTAATTCAAAGTATTTCGGGTATCGGGTAATACCCGAACCCGAACCGAACCCGAACGGGTACCCGAAATAATCTAAAGTTTAATCTAATTTCGGTTAGTTCTGATACTTTTGAGTATTTTTGGCTAGTTTGTGTAGTTTTTATTTTTATATTTTGGGTAATATATCTATTTTTGAGTAATTTTGAATATTTTTAGGTAATTTGAGTATATGTTTTTAAGGAATTTTTGGATAATTCAAGTATTTTTGAATATTATGAGTAAATTTTCCGATTTTTTTAGAAATTTCATGGTGACTTTGGGTACCCGAACCCGATACGTCCCGAACCGAATTCGATCCGATTTAAAAAATACCCGAATGGAGCTTAAGTCAAAGTATTTAGGGCATCGGGTAATATCCGAACCCGACCCGAATCTGAATGGGTACCCGAACGCCCATGCCTAATTAAAATACAAAAATTTATTTAGAATTACTCCTAAAAAGCATCCCTAGAGAGATAAATACCCCATTATGGAGCTATAGCTTATAAACAACGTAAAGTATGTTCTGATTCTGGGGTTTACATATACTCAACATTACTGTTATAATTGAAATTGAAGAAGATTTCTTTTTAATTGAAAAAACTCAATATGGATTAGTTATAAATCCATTTCTAATGATGTTATTATATTATTAGAAATAAAAAATGTAGATTTGAATTCAAAAAGGTCATGAATTTTGAGTCAATAGTTAATGGTTCTGATTTGTACTAGATTCTATATTTTGTGACTGAAAATCTATATTTTTTTTCGGAGTTGAAAAAAAAAGAGAAACTAGATCTCCTGACTGGGTCTCGACGATTGGTAAGGCAGTCATACTTCCTTCACGTAATGGAGAGCTTAATTTAGCGGCTCTTTCTAAAAAACACGAATGTAAATAAAAAACATCTCCTAGATAAGCTTCAAGCCCCGACGGTCTTTGTAATAGAAGAGACATTTGTCGATAAGCTTGTGCTTGTTTGGAAAGATCATCATAAATGATTAAAGGGTGTTGTTCACGGTACATAAAATATTCAGCCAAGGCTGCTCCTGTATAAGGCGTGAGGTATTGTAACGTAGCTGGGGAATCGGCCGTTTCAGCTACTACAATAGTGTTGGGAATGTCCTGAAATCTACCGTACTATCTCTAGAAAGTATGATAAGTGTCGAGATCAGACATAAGTCATAAATACTGGGTGATCATGATGACTTGCTAGAGTCCGCTCTTGATCTATAAGTTTAGGACTTATTACCAGTATTGTATGATCCCAAAGGGTCACACACCATAGCTAACGGGAAAGTTAACAAGGAATTAATACGGTAAGATGCAAGGCATTTACTGTATTTGAACAGAGAATTGGGCCAGACAAAATACAGTTATTTTGTCTGATTTGGGTCTTGGGCCCAAAAGCCTAATAGGCCATTAGTTTAATTACTTGGGCCCATATAAGGATGAGGAAAGGCACAGGAAGCCCTAATGCTTCTTGCTCTGCGATTTCTGAGCCTGAGCCGTCCTCTCTCTCTGTTGATTCCAGCTTTGGTCTAGAAGCCTGATCCAGTAGCTTGTAAGCGTGTGGATACCTAGGAGGAGCCGGTTTCTATCTGCTTTCATTGATCTCTTCATTACCAATCCGCTGCGCCATCTAACAAGGTAATGATTCTGATCTGGTTTATGATTCAACTGCAAATCACCTAGATCCTAGTTGATTATGTGCTAGGTTGTAACCTGACAATTACACCATGAACACACATAATCCTACAGTGGTATCAGAGCCTAGGTCGTTAGGTGTTTGCTTTTTGGATCATACTAGGTTGTTTATTAGTTTGATGAATCGATTTTAATGAGTAAAATTGATTGAAACTTGGATAACCTAGAAATAAGAAATTTTAATGATTAAAGTCGGTTTTATATGTATCGATGAAGTCTTGATCAATTATTGAATTGTGGATTAGCGATCGATGATGTATGAATCGATTAATTATCGCATGTTGCAATCGCATGTTGATCGTTTTTGTTGGAATCTTTGAAAAACCCTAGCCATCAATCGTTTTTGTCTTATTTGAATGTTATAATCAATTGTTGATTTTGTTTGATAATTAAAAGAATCGATTTGATTAGTTTTGTTAGGGTTTAGAATCGTTTTTGTCTTCAAGCGATGATCTCATGATCGTTAAGTGAAAAGCATAAAACGAATTGGAAAAGTCAAATCGATCGCATGTTGACTTGATGTTAGCCATCGATCAAGATTCAAAGCCTTGATAATTGTGGTTCGTTTTTCCCAAACCCGCGACAATGAACCGATCAAACCGATTGTGGTTCATTGTCTGCTTTAGCCAAAACCGCAAGTTAGGTCAAAATTGGCTAAAACACAAGGTGTTTCTTCCTGATTTTGGACTTAACCGAACCGATCCAATTTAATTGGTGGTTCAAGCGGTTAACCCAAATCGCGGTTTGCTGGAAATTATTTAATACAATTGGTATTATTTAATTTCTGGTTAGACCGGATTTAAATTCAAAATTGAATTTTAACCTAAACCGAAGGCTGGTCTAAGTTTGATTTGGTTGGACCAAATAATTTAGAGCTGGTCTGGTTTAGTAAATAACCAGTTGGATTAAGTAGTTAATTTGGTCTTGGACCAGAATTAATGAACCGACTCGGTTATGTCAAATTATTGGGCCAATTGGAATTCTGTGGTCTTGGGCCAAGAATTGAGCCTATAATTTGTGACCCAACCGAAAACTTTAATAAAAAATTAAATTAGAAATTTCTATTTTAGTATGTTTCTAAATTTAGAAAGTTTCTAAAATAAGTAAGTTTCCCAAAATAGTAATCTTCTATTTTTGGAAAGAAAACCTAAAATCCTCAAAACCAATATCAAGCTTGGATGTCTTGCCCAATCTTGTCAGCTACTTAACGCTTATTCAATTACAGATATGGCTTACAGTGTGAGGTGTCTGATTTTGCGTAAGTAAAGTAGTATATAGTCACTAATTTCATTGGGAGTCCCAGACTTTAGTGATTATTTGGCTGTAAGAGATTGGTTTCCTTGACTGGGCCATCGGGAGTCCCGGGCCTTGAGACATCTGGTGAATTGGGCCTTGGGCCCAATCCACAACCGAGAGTTATATGGATATAACTAGCTGTGTGTATGCTTACCAAGTAAAGCTAATTCTGGGTGACGGCCAGTGGCCCATTTTGGTTTTAGTTGAACATGGGTCTCAGAATCATTGCATTCTTATGAGGTTAAACAAAGAAATTTTGAATGCAATGCGAGTTTTCTTATAAGTTATTAAGATTACTCTTTTATGAACTAAATAACTAAAACTCTATTTATCTCTAAATTTCAGTTATGAATAGCACAAACAATCAAAACACTTTCTCGATCCGGTCTGTCCTTGAGATGGACAAACTGAACGGATCAAATTTCTTGACTTGGTCGCGGAACCTGAGAAAGGACTATGTCCTTGAGAGAGCTCTCCCCGAGAGGATCGGGTCCAATGCCTCTCATGCAGTATATGATGCTTGGAATAAGCATTATAATGATGCTGAAGCAATATGAGAACATGGAGTCGCCAATAGAGATGATCAGCAGCCTGAAATTGAAATTTCAGGAGCAGGTAAGAGTGGAGAGATACCAGTTGGTTAAGTCTCTCACTAGCTGCAAGCTACCAAATGATCATCCAGTGAGTCCTCATGTCAGTAAAATGATGGGTTACATTGATAACCTGAGGAAACTGGATTAGCCAGTTAGCCAAGAATTGGCAACTGAGATCATTCTGCAGTCACTGCCGTCAAGCTATGATAAGTTCAGAAGGAACTATATCAAGAAAGGCTTAACGAAGACGCTGACTGAACTGCATGATATGCTCAAGACAGTTGAGCCAAACGTGAAGAGTACCCTGTATAATCTCATAAAGGAGAAGGGTAGGTTTACTAAACCTAATGCTGACAAGGGTGAAGACAAAGTTGTCCAGATTTTGAATCATGGCAAGCGTGTGTCTTCTGAGCCCGAGTCAGATACCTCTTACGTTGGTAAGTGCTGCTACTGTAAAGAGACTGGGAATTGGAAGAGAGATTGCATTAAATTCATGGAAGATTATGAGGAGTTGAAGTTGATGTATGAGACTACTTCCTCAGGTATTCATGTTATTACTTCAAGTTCTACCTTATAGGTATTGGATACTGGTTGTGGCACTGATATTTGTTATAATATGCAATGCCTAAGCAACAGTAGAACGTTGAAGGAGGGAGAAGTGGAACTGCATGTCTGGAAGGAGCTATGGATGCTACCTCAGCCGTAGGGTTTTCACTTGTAGATGCCTTTGAGGCTTGGTTTTGTATTAAGTAATTGCTACAATGTACCTGCTTTAAGCAGAGTTGTCTTTCATTTTCTTGTAAGAATTTGAATGTTTTTCATTTTGATAAAAGACAAGTTTTGTTCTTTTGATCTCAATGAAATATTGATTGTAGCACCCTATTCAAGGAATGGGTTTTATATCTTAAACCAAAGAGTGCCTAAAAGTAACATAAATACCGAATTCGTTTAAATCTGATGAATTAAACCTGATTTTTCTTGGCGTAAATGTTTTGGTCACATAGAGTAAGTCGGATTCAGAAACCCCATAGTTATGGACTTTTGGGCTCATTTGATCGGATATCTTATGAGACTTGAATTCTGCTTACTGGACCAAAAGACAAAGGGCCCATCTTAGCCGAGCTAGAGAAAGGCCCAAAGGCTTATTGGACCTTGAACATACTCATGTATGTGGCCCGATGAGCAGTAATGCCAGAGAAAATTTCCTGTATTTCATTATCTTTACTGATTACTTCAGTGAGTATGACTGTGTTCATTTGATGAGACACGAGTCGGAATTCTTTGAAATGGTCGAAAGAGTTCCAAAATGAGGTATAGAATCTGAGTGACAGAAGTATTGAGACTCTGGATTAGATCACGAGTGAGAATACTTAAGTCATTGATGGTGTGATCATCTGAATGAGTGTGAAGTCGTTTCACAGCTCATTTCTCCTGAAAACCTGGAGGTGTTTCTGTGAGAAAGAATCAGATCTTATTAGAAATGATTAAAGATGAGTCACACGAATCTTCCATGATATTCTTTAAGAATAACGCTATAGAAATATCTAAGTTTACGCTGAAATAGTTCCACCAATATCAGTTGAAAGACACCACATAAATGTTGACTGGAAATGATCCAAACTCGTCTTTACTGAGTATTTGTAGTTGTGCTACTTCGCTGGTTGTCCTAGGGAAACCAAGGCTTGTTACTTTTTACGTCCATTCCGAAAACGAAGTTAGGTTGTTCGGAATTCTGTTTTCTAAAAGGAAAGTTACTTTCCAAAAGGAACAGTGGGAGTAAAAGTATAACTAGAAGAAATTCGAGAAATACAGGAGGCTGCTCAACCTTTTGAGGGAGAGCAGGGGATGGATTTACAGATTTATGTAGGATCTACACCTGTAGAGCCTGAAGTTCGCAGATCTGAATGAATGCGTCACTAATCCGAGAGTGATTTCTCGTGATTAGTTGCCATGATCTGATGATCATTGAAAGTGACGAACCTGTGAAATTCACAGTAGCGAGAGTGAGCCCGGACTCCGAAAAATTATACTATATGTAAGTTAGCTTCATCGATCCATTCATGGATAGAAGCAAACATATCGGAGTTGGAATCTTCGTTCTGTTGAAGTAGTCAAGGTTTTGACTTGAACAGGAACGAGATGGAACTGTGCGTTTACTAATAGATAAGTGGGAGCGATGTTGCATTTCTCATAGTGTATGTCGATGACATACTGATTCTCGGAAATAACGTTCCAATGCTGCAGTCGGTAAAGGACTGGCTTGGGAGTTGGTTTTAATGATTGATGTGGGTAAAGCCACGTATGTTCTTGGATTTTGGATCTAAAGATAGAGATCCAAAAGAGCTGATAGGACAAAGTCAGGATTCTTATATTGACAAAGTCCTACACGTTTTTCAGCATTCCAAGAAGGGTTTTATGCCAATGTCACATTGCATTACGTTAAGCAAGAAACAGTGTCCTACGATTACTGCTGAGCTTGAATGCATGGATGAGATTCCATATGCGTCGGCAATTGGATCTATCATGTATGCCATGACACGTACTTGTTTTGATGTTGCTTTAACGTTAAGCAAGACAAGTAAAGACCAGTCAAATCCAGCAAAGAATCACTGGATAGACGTAAAGAATATCCTGAAGTATTTGAGGAATACTAAGGATAAGTTCTTGATTTACGGAGAAAGTGAGGTGCTACAAGTATGTAGAGTCTGAAAGGCAAGTTTCCAACAGACAAAGATGATTTCCGGTCACAGTCCGGTTATATCTTGTATCTGTCTGGCGGTGCAAGGCACTGTTGCTGACTCCATGACTTAAGCTGAACATTTCGCAGCTTGGGAAGCGGCGAAAGAGGTTGTTTGGAAAGAAGAGTTCATCACTGAACTTGATGTGATTCCCAACATAGATGAGACTAGCTGCACATCAGAGGTCCAAACACCTTGAGGGTAGGTATAACCTATTCCGTGAGATAAATGACAGAGGTGTTAAGTGGATCAGCAAGTTTCAACGAATGAGAACGTTGCTAATCTATTAACGAAGCCACTGCTTAGGCCTAAGCACGAGTCGCGGACTGTAGCTGTGGGATATGTGAAATTAAGATGTAGTCTTAATTTCAGTGGGAGTTTGTAAAGGGCTTTATTTAGTTGTTTTGAAAGGTTCATGTAAACATAATATTTTATGTTTATGAAATCTATGATTTCTGGATTATTTTAACTGTGATATAAATAATCGTTCCAAGATGATTCATGTCATTATATATGGGCCATCGAAGTACATGAGTAGACTTGATCCTGAAACCCCATATTTAACGAAATGACATAAATCATAGTGTCCATAGTCGAAGGTTGTTGAAATTGGAACACCAACAACCACTTGAGACTAGATTGTGTTGAGACTTATGACCAAGTTTTGAGGGGTCATAGATGCGCGGCATCAAAGTCGACACATAGGTATATGTAGGGGAGCATATGACCGGACATGGCCCGCTGATGAGAACTCTACAAGATATTAATATATGTGTCATAAGAGGTTCTCATATACGACTATAGAGTATAGTCCTTAGACCTGAGTTCGCATGCATGTGGCTGCACATGGATTGATGCGCTTTGATCATTGTCTAACGCTGTTTCGTAACTGGGAGCTATAAGGACCTTGGTTGGGTGTATTATGAAATATGTAGTTCATAGTGATGGAACAAGATGGAATTTGTCCCTGCCGTTTAACGGAGGCAATATCTCTAGGCCAATCGGAGACTTGATAGCTGGTAAGAGAGTGGCCACTCCCAAACGGACTTGCCCAAGTCGTTTGCATTGTCAGTATCAAATCTGGTCTGATGAACATGGTCTGGCTATATAAGGATGACACGCATCTTGCCTTATGCCAGATCGAGATATTGAGACAAAAGGATTAGGGAATGTAGGATTCCAGTACAAGTGGGAGATTGTTGGGAATGTCCTGAAATCTACCGTACTATCTCTAGAAAGTATGATAAGTGTCGAGATCAGACATAAGTCATAAATACTGGGTGATCATGATGACTTGCTAGAGTCCGCTCTTGATCTATAAGTTTAGGACTTATTACCAGTATTGTATGATCCCAAAGGGTCACACACCATAGCTAACGGGAAAGTTAACAAGGAATTAATACGGTAAGATGCAAGGTATTTACTGTATTTGAACAGAGAATTGGGCCAGACAAAATACAGTTATTTTGTCTGATTTGGGTCTTGGGCCCAAAAGCCTAATAGGCCATTAGTTTAATTACTTGGGCCCATATAAGGATGAGGAAAGGCGCAGGAAGCCCTAATGCTTCTTGCTCTGCGATTTCTGAGCCTGAGCCGTCCTCTCTCTCTCTGTTGATTCCAGCTTTGGTCTAGCAGCCTGATCCAGTAGCTTGTAAGCGTGTGGATACCTAGGAGGAGCCGGTTTCTATCTGCTCTCATTGATCTCTTCATTACCAATCCGCTGCGCCATCTAACAAGGTAATGATTCTGATCTGGTTTATGATTCAACTGCAAATCACCTAGATCCTAGTTGATTATGTGCTAGGTTGTAACCTGACAATTACACCATGAACACACATAATCCTACAAATAGTGTATTCCATTGCCCCTCGTTCCTGTAAACTATGAAGGATTGTTTAGGTTAATCCTGATTCAATTCCAGATTCAGATCATCCTAAACATGCAGATCTAGGTTCTCTTGAATAGAAACAAAATGTAGATCTCACCTTATACCTGTTTATGCAGCGGAAAGAGAAGGTATATCAGAGATCAGAGAGCCACCGAGTGATAACTCCTCCAGAGGTTCACACACGCACACCAAGCAGGAAGAGAGGCTGCTAGACCAAGGAAGAGGAGGCGCAGACAGAGAGAGAGTTGGCGCAGGGAGGCTAGGGTTAGGGAGAAAGAGATTTGGGTTTTAGTTTATAAAACCCTTCTCTTTCCCTTTTGGGCTTTTTGGGCCCAAATACCAATCTGATTAAATCCCTTGGATTTAATCAGACCCATTTATCTCTCTCTAAGTACGACAAATGCCTGGCACTTTTACCGTACTTCTGCTAAGCCGTTCCTACACATTTTCCTGTTAGCTTAGGCGTGTGACCCATATTGGATCATATAATAAAGGCAATAAGTCCAAGACTTATAGATCATGAGCGGACTCTAGCAAGCCATCATGACCCCCAGCATTATATGACTTATGTATGATCATTGACATACTCTTACTTTCTAGAGACAGTACCGAGATTACTGGACACAATTCCAACAATCTCCCACTTGTACTGGAATCTCTGTATTCATAATCCTTTTGTCTCAATATCTCGATTAGTCATAAGGCAAGATTAGTGTCATCCTTATAAAGCCTAATCTTGTTCATCGGACTCTGATTCGATACTGACAATCCAAACGACTCGGGACAGTCCGTTTGAGCATGGCCATGCATTTTCCAGTATTCAAATCTCCGATTGGCCTAGAGATATTCACTCCATTTATATTGGAGGGACAAATTTCGTCTTGTTCCATCACTGTAAACTACTCATTTCATGATATACCCAAGCAAGGTCCTTATAACCATCGCAGAACGATAGCGTTAGACAATGATCAAAGTGCATTAGTCCATGAGCAGTCACATGCATGCGAACTCAGGTCTAAGGACTATACTCTATAGTCGTAGTAAGAATCTCTTATGACACAGATATAAATATCCTGAAGAGTTCTTATAAGCGGGTCTTGTCCGGTCGTATGTACCCCACATACACCTATGTATTGACTTCGATGCCGCGCATCTATGACACACTGAGACTTTGTCATAAGTCACATACCAATCCAGTCTCACACGGTTGTTGGTGTTCCAATTTCAACAACCTTCGACTAGGGACAGGATGATATATTCCATCTATCAAATATAGGGTCTCATGATCAAGCTAAATGACTTTGATGACTCAAGATCAAGTCACTTAGTTCGATGACCTATAAAATGGTTTATATCACTTTGGAACGATTATTTCATCACAGTTAAAATAATCTTGAAATAATAATTTCATTAAACATAAGAATGTTTTACAAGAACATATCAAATAACTAAATAAAAGCCCTCAAACTCCCACTCAAATTTCGATTACATTTCAATGTCTCTAATGCCTACAGCTTCAGTCAGAAACTCGAGCTAAGGCCTTGGGAGTGGCTTTGTCAACGGATCAGCGACGTTATCATCTGTCTGAACTCGGCTGATCTTGACTTCCTTTCTATTAATGATGTCACGTATCAAGTGAAATCTTCTTAGAACATGCTTGGATTTCTGGTGTGATCTCGGTTCCTTTGCCTGAGCTATAGCACCATTGTTATCACAAAACAGTGCTAGAGGTTCAGCCGCATCTGGTATCACACCTAGTTCAATAATGAACTTTCGTATCCAAACAGCTTCCTTCGCTGCTTCTGAGGCGGCGATATATTCAGCTTCTGTAGTGGAATCAGCAACGGTGTCTTGCTTGGAGCTTCTCCAACTGATTGCACCGCCATTCAGACAAAAGATATAACCGGACTGTGACCGGAAATCATCTTGGTCTGTCTGGAAACTTGCGTCCGTGAATCCACTGACTTTAAGCACATCACTTCCACCGTACACTAAGAACTTATCCTTAGTATGTCTTAGATACTTCAAGATATTCTTTACGGCAATCCAATGGTTTTCACCTGGATTTGACTGGTATCTACTCGTCATGCTCAATGCATAAGCAACATCAGGACGAGTACAGATCATGGCATACATGACAGATCCTATTGCAGATGCATAAGGAATATTCTTCATGCGCTCAAGCTCAGCAGCCGTCGTAGGGCTCTGCTTCTTGCTTAGCGTTGTGCCATGTACCATTGGCGTGAAGCCCTTCTTGGAATCTTTCATGCTGAATCTTTGTAGGACTTTGTCAATGTATGAGTCTTGACACAAGCCTATCAGCCTTCTAGATCTATCCCGATAGATCCTGATTCCAAGAACGTATGCAGCTTCACCCATCTCTTTCATGGAAAAACAACTTCCAAGCCAGTCCTTTACCGACTTTAGCATTGGAACGTCGTTTCCGAGAAGCAGTATGTCATCGACATACAGAATAAGAAATACTATCTTGCTCCCACTAGTTTTCTTATACACGCATTGTTCTTCTTCGTTTTTGATGAAGTCAAATTGCTTGATCGCTTCATCAAAACGAAGATTCCAGCTCCTCGATGCTTGCTTCAATCCATAAATGGATTTATGAAGCTTGCATACTTTCCCAGCATTCTTTGGATCTATGTAACCGTCAGGTTGCGTCATATACACATCCTCTTCCAGAATACCATTCAGGAAGGCGGTTTTCACGTCCATCTGCCAAATTTCATAATCATGAAAAGCTGCAGTTGCTAGTAGAATCCGAATAGATTTCATCATAGCCACTGGTGAATAGGTTTCATCGTAATCCACACCGTGAACTTGTCTGAAACCTTTTGCCACCAACCTGGCTTTATAAATCTGGACATTTCCATCCACGTCAATCTTCTTCTTGAAGATCCATTTGCACTCGATGGCTTTTACACCAGCGGGTAAGTCAACCAACGAAAACACTTGGTTGACCGACATGGAGTCCATTTCGGAATCAGTGGCCTTGCGCCACTTAGAGGAATCTGGGCCCATCATGGCTTGATTGAAGTTTGATGGTTCATCACCATCAATGATCAGAAGATCATGACAGTCAGTCACGAGGAATCCTTGATATCTCTCGGGTTCGTGACGGATCCTCCCGGATCTTCGAACTTCAGGTACTACAGGTTCAGGCTCTACAATTTCTTGTAGGTCCTCCTGTTGCTCTTCCTCATTAGGTTGAGCAGTATCCTGTTCATCTTGAATTTCTTCAAGCAGTACCTTACTCCCACTGTCTTTCTTAGAGAGAAACTCTCCCTCAAGAAAGTTACAATCCCGGGCAACAAAGATCTTGTTCTCGGAACGTAGATAGAAGTAATAAGCCTTGGTTTCCTTCGGATAACCAATGAAGTAGCATCTATCAGACTTTGGTGTAAGCTTGTCTGAGATCAATCTCTTGACATAGGCTTCACAACCCCAAATTCTAAGATAAGACAGCACTGGAGCCACTCCAGTCCATAATTCATATGGTGTCTTTGCTACTGCTTTCGATGGCGCTCTATTTAGAGTGAACACTGCTGTTAGCAGAGCATATCCCCAAAGGGATATTGGAAGGTCTGTGTGACTCATCATAGATCGAACCATATCCAATAAGGTCCGATTTCTCCTTTCAGACACACCATTCCAATGAGGTGTTCCGGGAGGAGTGAGTTGGGATACGATCCCACACTCTCTCAGATGATCACTGAATTCTTGGCTTAAGTATTCTCCTCCTCGGTCGGACCGAAGAGCCTTAATGCTTTTGCCAAGTTGGTTCTGTACTTCATTTTGGAATTCTCTGAACTTCTCAAAAGATTCAGACTTATGTTTCATTAAATAAACATATCCATACCTACTGAAATCATCAGTAAAGGTAATGAAGTACTGATAGTTTCCTCTTGCATTTGTGGACATTGGGCCACACACATCAGTGTGTATCAGGCCCAATAAGTCACTGGCCCTCTCGTTAGGTTTATTAAAGGGGGCCCGTGTCATTTTGCCCATCATGCAGGATTCGCATTTCTCACATGACTCAAAGTCAAATGAGCCAAGAAGTCCATTCGAATGGAGCCTCTTGATGCGTTTCTCGCTGATGTGCCCTAAACGACAATGCCATAGAAACGTTCGGTTCTCCTCATTAGGTTTGAACCGTTTGGTATTAATGTTATAAATGTTGGAATTGTGTCCAGTAATCTCGGTACTGTCTCTAGAAAGTAAGAGTATGTCAATGATCAGACATAAGTCATATAATACTGGGGGTCTTGATGGCTTGCTAGAGTCCGCTCATGATCTATAAGTCTTGGACTTATTGCCTTTATTATATGATCCCATATGGGTCACACGCCTAAGCTAACAGGAAAAATATGTAGGAACGGTTTAGCAGAAGTACAGTAAAAGTGCTAGGCATTTACTGTACTTAGAGAGAATAAAAGGTTTAGCCACTGTGCATCGATCGATGCATGAGGTGCAACGATCGATGCAGTGCGCAAACACCGACGAGTTAATTGGTATTTGGGCCAAATGGCCCAAACGGAACAGGACGAGTTTTGTGTCATAAAACTCGAGTTTCAGACTGATTAACCCCAAGACTTGAGCCGTAAACTCTCTCTCTCTGCGCCGAGTTCCCCTTGTGGTCTAGCAGCTGTTTCCTGTGAAAGCGTGTGTGAACCTTTGGAGGATTCATCCCTCGGTGTTTCTCTGATCTCAGACATACCATCCATTTCCGCTGCAATAACAGGTATAAGGTGAGATCATCATTTGTTTCTATTCTGAGAAGAACCTAGATCGCATGTTTAGGATAATCTGAATCTGGAATTGAATCAGGATTCATCTAAACGTTCCAACAGTGGTATCAGAGCTTTAGGTTCTGGTTTTTTTTGTTTAGATTCATGTTTAGGACTGTTTTCTTGTTTAAAAGTGTTTTGAATCAACTACTGATAAGATAAATCACTTAAGAAACAAGAATTGAATCCTAAACAAACTGTTTAAAAATCGCATGACCAAACTATATTGATTTGGTATGTGATCTAAACTGATTTTGCATCGACTGAGATCGCATTGCATCGATCGATGCAATGCAAGGATCGATCGTTGCAGTCGCGAGAGATTGACCGTGATCGCATGGATCGTTCGAACGATCGCATGGATCTCGCGAGAATCTCTCGGCCAAACCTGATAACCGTTCGTGCACGCGTGAGAGCATCGATCGATGCAGGATCGATGAACGATCGTTGCAGGATCGATGCTGTGAGCATCGATCGATGCGGTTAGGGTTTCGGCTCGGTTTAATTTAATTAAAATTAAACGTCTCGGTTTAATAAACAGATTTAATAATTTTATTAAGTCTGGTTAAACCGGGATAAGAAATCCAATGTCGAAAGAATTATTGGATTTAGTGCCTAAACCAGGAATTTCTAATTTGATTTGGTTGGACCAAATAAATTGAGAAAATCCGGTTTAGTAAATAACCGGTTGACAATTGTGGTCGTCGTAGTAATTAAAATTTGGATAGACCAATTTTAATGAACCAGACCGGTTATGTCATTTAATTGGACAATTGGGTTATGTCTTGGACATGGACAAATTCTTGGGCCTCGGGCCAAGAAGTTAAAACAATTGGGCCAATTATTTGAGTCTCTTCTTCAGATTAATTTAAAATTTATTTTTATAAAATTTTAAAATCGATTTTAAATTAATAAGTTTCCAAAATTTTGAAATTAGAAAGTTTCTTAAATTAGAAGTTTCTGAATTTGCATGTATTGGATTTAAGGAAAGTTTCCATTTTTAGAAAGTTTCCTAAAATAGTAGGTTTCCTAAAATAGAAAGTTTCCGGAAATAGTAATCTTCTATTTTGGGAATGAAATTTTAATAAACCTACGAACCTCATATAATATCAAGCGTTGGATGTCTTGTCCATTCTATGTCAGCTGTCAAAGCCCATTCAATTGTATTCATGGCCTTACAGTGTGAGGATGTCTGCTTTTGCGTGGGTAAGACGGTTTGTGATTCATAAATGTCATTGGGAGTCCCAGACATTAATGATTACATGACTGTATAGTCTGGTTTTCTTGACTAGGCCATCGGGAGTCCCGGGCCTTGAGACATCAGAGTGGATTGGGCCTCGGGCCCAGATTCACAACCAAGAGTTATATCACGGATATAATTAGCCGATACAGGGCTTACCGATATAAGCTAAGGTTGGGTGACGGCCAGTGGCCCACTTTAATCTTAGTTATATGTGGATCTTGGAATCATTATATTCTATTGAGGGTAACTGATGTTATTGAATATAATGCATGATTAATCATATTAATTTTAATACGAGATTAATCATTTTGAACATTTAACTAATAACCTTTTTATCTATATATTTCAGCTATGACTACTACAAGCACTCAAAACACATTCTCAATCCGGTCCGTTCTCGAGAAGGAGAAGCTGACTGGAACGAACTTCCTGACGTGGTCAAGGAACTTGAGGCTGGTCCTCAAGCAGGAGAAGAAGGATTATGTCCTTCGTGATCCTCTCCCCGAGAGGCCTCCTGCCAATGCCGCCAGGACTCTGCATAATGCTTGGGAAAAGCATTCGTCAGATGAAAATGATGCCTATTGCCTGATGTTGGCGACAATGACTGCTGAGCTGCAAATGCAGTTCGAGAGTGTATTGTCACCAATTGAGATAATGGCAAGCCTGAAATCGCTTTTTCAGGAGCAAGCAAGGACTGAGAGGTTTCAAACTGTTAAGAACCTCTTAGACTGTAAGTTGGCTGCAAATGCGGCAGTGAGTCCTCATGTCTTGAAGATGATGGGTTATCTCGATCATCTTCAGAAACTCGACTGCCCTATCAGCCAGGAACTTGCTTGCGACATCATTCTGCAGTCATTACCTGCAAGCTATGATCAGTTCATTCTGAACTTTAACATGCATGGCTTGAGTAAGACATTGCCTGAGCTTCACGGAATGCTCAAGACTGCAGAGCCCAACTTGAGGAAAACTGCCAAGGACCCCAGTGTGCTTATGGTGCAAAAGGGCAAGGGCTTTAAGAAATCCTCTGCTAAGGATAAGGGAAAGGCCAAGGCTGTCCAAGTCGCGGACAAGGACACGCCAAAGCCCAAGCCCAAGTCCAAGGCTGGGCCAACTGACATATGCAGGTTCTGTAAAGAACCAGGGCATTGGAGGAGAGAATGTAAGAAATTCCAAGAAGGTCTAAAGGAATTGAAGAAGAAGACTTTCGAGACTTCTTCATCAGGTATTTTTGTTATAGAAGTTAATACAACTACTTCTGATAATACCTCATGGGTCATGGATACTGGTTGTGGGGCTCATATTTGTACTAATATGCAGGCACTCAGCAACAGTAGAAGGCTGAAGCAAGGACAAGTGGAGCTACGAGTTGGGAATGGAGCGAAAGTTTCAGCACTAGCTGTAGGCACATACTTGTTGTCTTTACCTTCGGGATTGATTTTAGAACTGAATAATTGTTATTTTGTACCTGCTATAAGCAGAAATATTATTTCAATTTCTTTGTTGGATTTGGAAGGTTATGATTTTTCAGTTAAGAATAAATTATGTTCCTTCAATCGCAACAATTTGTTCTATGGTTCTGCCCCTCTTACGAATGGGCTTTACATACTCGATCAATCCGCGCCAATTTATAACATTAATACCAAACGGTTCAAACCTAATGAGGAGAACCGAACGTTTCTGTGGCATTGTCGTTTAGGGCACATCAGCGAGAAACGCATCAAGAGGCTCCATTCGAATGGACTTCTTGGGTCATTTGACTTTGAGTCATGTGAGAAATGCGAATCCTGCATGATGGGCAAAATGACACGGGCCCCCTTTAATAAACCTAACGAGAGGGCCAGTGACTTATTGGGCCTGATACACACTGATGTGTGTGGCCCAATGTCCACAAATGCAAGAGGAAACTATCAGTACTTCATTACCTTTACTGATGATTTCAGTAGGTATGGATATGTTTATTTAATGAAACATAAGTCTGAATCTTTTGAGAAGTTCAGAGATTTCCAAAATGAAGTACAGAACCAACTTGGCAAAAGCATTAAGGCTCTTCGGTCCGACCGAGGAGGAGAATACTTAAGTCAAGAATTCAGTGATCATCTGAGAGAGTGTGGGATTGTATCCCAACTCACTCCTCCTGGAACACCACAATGGTATGGTGTGTCTGAGAGGAGAAATCGGACCTTATTGGATATGGTTCGATCTATGATGAGTCACACAGACCTTCCAATATCCCTTTGGGGATATGCTCTGCTAACAGCAATGTTCACTCTAAATAGAGCGCCATCAAAAGCAGTAGCAAAGACACCATATGAATTATGGACTGGAGAAGCTCCAGTGCTGTCTTATCTCAGAATTTGGGGTTGTGAAGCTTATGTCAAGAGATTAATCTCAGACAAGCTTACACCAAAATCTGATAAATGCTATTTCATTGGTTATCCACGGGAAACCAAGGCTTATTACTTCTATCTACGTTCCGAGAACAAGATTTTTGTTGCCCGGGATTGTAACTTTCTTGAGAGGGAGTTTCTCTCTAAGAAAGAAAGTGGGAGTAAGGTACTGCTTGAAGAAATTCAAGATGAACAGGATACTGCTCAACCTAATGAGGAAGAGCAGCAGGAGGACCTACAAGAAATTGTAGAGCCTGAACCTGTAGTACCTGAAGTTCGAAGATCCGGGAGGATCCGTCACGAACCCGAGAGATATCAAGGGTTCCTCGTGACTGACTGTCATGATCTTTTGATCATTGATGGTGATGAACCATCGAACTTCAATCAAGCCATGATGGGCCCAGATTCCTCTAAGTGGCGCAAGGCCACTGATTCCGAAATGGACTCCATGTCGGTCAACCAAGTGTTTTCGTTGGTTGACTTACCCGCTGGTGTAAAAGCCATCGAGTGCAAATGGATCTTCAAGAAGAAGATTGACGTGGATGGAAATGTCCAGATTTATAAAGCCAGGTTGGTGGCAAAAGGTTTCAGACAAGTTCACGGTGTGGACTACGATGAAACCTATTCACCAGTGGCTATGATGAAATCTATTCGGATTCTACTAGCAACTGCAGCTTTTCATGATTATGAAATTTGGCAGATGGACGTGAAAACCGCCTTCCTGAATGGTATTCTGGAAGAAGATGTGTATATGACACAACCTGACGGTTACATAGATCCGAAGAATGCTGGGAAAGTATGCAAGCTTCATAAATCCATTTATGGATTGAAGCAAGCATCGAGGAGCTGGAATCTTCGTTTTGATGAAGCGATCAAGCAATTTGACTTCATTAGAAACGAAGAAGAACAATGCGTGTATAAGAAATCTAGTGGGAGCAAAGTTGTATTTCTTATTCTGTATGTCGATGACATACTGCTTCTCGGAAACGACGTTTCAATGCTAAAGTGCGTAAAAGACTGGCTTGGAAGTTGTTTTTCCATGAAAGACATGGGTGAAGCCGCATACGTTCTTGGAATTAGGATCTATCGTGATAGACCTAAGAGGCTGATAGGCTTGTGTCAAGACTCATACATTGACAAAGTCCTACAAAGATTCAGCATGAAAGATTCCAAGAAGGGCTTCACACCAATGGTGCATGGCATAACGCTAAGCAAGAAGCAGAGTCCTACATCGGCTGCTGAGCTTGAGCGCATGAAGAATATTCCTTTTGCATCTGCAATAGGATCTGTCATGTATGCCATGATCTGTACTCGTCCTGATGTTGCTTATGCATTGAGCATGACGAGTAGATACCAGTCAAATCCAGGTGAAAACCATTGGATTGCCGTAAAGAATATCTTGAAGTATCTAAGACATACTAAGGATAAATTCTTGGTGTACGGTGGAAGTGATGTGCTTAAAGTCAGTGGATTCACGGACGCAAGTTTCCAGACAGACACAGATGATTTCCGGTCACAGTCCGGTTATGTCTTTTGTCTGAATGGCGGTGCAGTAAGTTGGAGAAGCTCCAAGCAGGACACCGTTGCTGATTCCACTACAGAAGCTGAATATATCGCCGCCTCAGAAGCAGCGAAGGAAGCTGTTTGGATACGAAAGTTCATTATGGAACTAGGTGTGATACCAGATGCGGCTGAGCCTCTGGCGCTATTTTGTGACAACAATGGTGCTATAGCTCAGGCAAAGGAACCAAGATCACACCAGAAATCCAAGCATGTTCAAAGAAGATATCACTTGATACGTGACATCGTTAATAGAAAGGAAGTCAAGATCAGCCGAGTTCCGACAGATGATAATGTCGCTGATCCGTTGACAAAGCCACTCCCAAGGCCTAAGCTCGAGTTCCTGACTGAAGCTGTAGGCATTAGAAACATTGAAATGTAATCTAAATTTGAGTGGGAGTTTTGTGGGCTTTATTCTAGTTATTTGATATGTTCTTGTAAAACATTATTTTATGTTTAATGAAATTATTATTTCAAGATTATTTTAACTGTGATGAAATAATCGTTCCAAAATGATATGAACCATTTTATAGGTCATCGAAGTAAATGACTTGATCTTGAGTCATCGAAGTCATTTAGCTTGATCATGAGACCCTATATTTGATAAATGTTTTATATCATCCTGTCCCTAGTCGAAGGTTGTTGAAATTGGAACACCAACAACCGTGTGAGACTAGATTGGTATGTGACTTATGACCAAGTTTCATGTGTCATAGATGCGCGGCATCAAAGTCAGTACATAGGTGTATGTTGGGAACATACGACCGGACAAGACCCGATTATAAGAACTCTTCAGGATATTTATATCTGTGTCATAAGAGATTCTTACTACGACTATAGAGTATAGTCCTTAGACCTGAGTTCGCATGCATGTGACTGCACATGGACTGATGCATTTTGATCATTGTCTAACACTATCGTTCTGCGATAGTTATAAGGACCTTGTTTGGGTACATTAAGAAATGAGTAGTTTACAGTGATGGAACAAGACGGGATTTGTCCCTCCAATATAAATGGAGTGAATATCTCTAGGCCAATCGGAGATTTGAATACTGGAAAATGCATGGCCATGCTCAAACGGAATTTCCCGAGTCGTTTGGATTGTCAGTATCAAATCAGAGTCCGATGAACAAGATTAGGCTTTATAAGGATGACACTAATCTTGCCTTATGACTAATCGAGATATTGAGACAAAAGGATTATGAATACAGAGATTCCAGTACAAGTGGGAGATTGTTGGAATTGTGTCCAGTAATCTCGGTACTGTCTCTAGAAAGTAAGAGTATGTCAATGATCAGACATAAGTCATATAATACTGGGGGTCATGATGGCTTGCTAGAGTCCGCTCATGATCTATATGTCTTGGACTTATTGCCTTTATTATATGATCCCATATGGGTCACACGCCTAAGCTAACAGGAAAATATGTAGGAACGGTTTAGCAGAAGTACAGTAAAAGTGCTAGGCATTTACTGTACTTAGAGAGAATAAAAGGTTTAGCCACTGTGCATCGATCGATGCATGAGGTGCAACGATCGATGCAGTGCGCAAACACCGACGAGTTAATTGGTATTTGGGCCAAATGGCCCAAACGGAACAGGACGAGTTTTGTGTCATAAAACTCGAGTTTCAGACTGATTAACCCCAAGACTTGAGCCGTAAACTCTCTCTCTCTGCGCCGAGTTCCCCTTGTGGTCTAGCAGCTGTTTCCTGTGAAAGCGTGTGTGAACCTTTGGAGGATTCATCCCTCGGTGTTTCTCTGATCTCAGACATACCATCCATTTCCGCTGCAATAACAGGTATAAGGTGAGATCAGCATTTGTTTCTATTCTGAGAAGAACCTAGATCGCATGTTTAGGATAATCTGAATCTGGAATTGAATCAGGATTCATCTAAACGTTCCAACAATAAATTGGCGCGGATTGATCGAGTATGTAAAGTTCATTCGTAAGAGGGGCAGAACCATAGAACAAATTGTTGCGATTGAAGGAACATAATTTATTCTTAACTGAAAAATCATAACCTTCCAAATCCAACAAAGAAATTGAAATAATATTTCTGCTTATAGCAGGTACAAAATAACAATTATTGAGTTCTAAAATCAATCCCGAAGGTAAAGACAACAAGTATGTGCCTACAGCTAGTGCTGGAACTTTCGCTCCATTCCCAACTCGTAGCTCCACTTGTCCTTGCTTCAGCCTTCTACTGTTGCTGAGTGCCTGCATATTAGTACAAATATGAGCCCCACAACCAGTATCCATAACCCATGAGGTATTATCAGAAGTAGTTGTATTAACTTCTATAACAAAAATACCTGTCGAAGAAGTCTCGAGAGTCTTCTTCTTCAATTCCTTTAGACCTTCTTGGAATTTCTTACATTCTCTCCTCCAATGCCCTGGTTCTTTACAGAACCTGCATATGTCAGTTGGCCCAGCCTTGGACTTGGGCTTGGGCTTTGGCGTGTCCTTGTCCGCGACTTGGACAGCCTTGGCCTTTCCCTTATCCTTAGCAGAGGATTTCTTAAACCCCTTGCCCTTTTGCACCATAAGCACATTGGGGTCCTTGGCGGTTTTCCTCAAGTTGGGCTCTGCAGTCTTGAGCATTCCGTGAAGCTCAGGCAATGTCTTACTCAAGCCATGCATGTTAAAGTTCAGAATGAACTGATCATAGCTTGCAGGTAATGACTGCAGAATGATGTCGCAAGCAAGTTCCTGGCTGATAGGGCAGTCGAGTTTCTGAAGATGATCGAGATAACCCATCATCTTCAAGACATGAGGACTCACTGCCGCATTTGCAGCCAACTTGCAGTCTAAGAGGTTCTTCACTGTCTGAAACCTCTCAGTCCTTGCTTGCTCCTGAAAAAGCGATTTCAGGCTTGCCATTATCTCAATTGGTGACAACACACTCTCGAACTGCATTTGCAGCTCAGCAGTCATTGTCGCCAACATAAGGCAATACACATCATTTTCATCTGACGAATGCTTTTCCCAAGCATTATGCAGAGTCCTGGCGGCATTGTTAGCAGGCCTCTCGGGGAGAGGATCACGAAGGACATAATCCTTCTTCTCCTGCTTGAGGACCAGCCTCAAGTTCCTTGACCACGTCAGGAAGTTCGTTCCAGTCAGCTTCTCCTTCTCGAGAACAGACCGGATTGAGAATGTGTTTTGTGTGCTTGTAGTAGTCATAGCTGAAATATAATATAAAAAGGTTATTAGTTAATATGTTCAATATGATTAATCTCGTATTAAATTTAATATGATTAATCACGCATTATATTCAATAACCTAAGTTACCCTCAATAGAATATAATGATTCCAAGATCCACATATAACTAAGATCAAAGTGGGCCACTGGCCATCACCCAACCTTAGCTTATATCGGTAAGCCCTATGACGGCTAATTATATCCGTGATATAACTCTTGGTTGTGAATCTGGGCCCGAGGCCCAATCCACTCTGATGTCTCAAGGCCCGGGACTCCCGATGGCCTAGTCAAGAAAACCAGACTATACAGTCATGTAATCATTAATGTCTGGGACTCCCAATGACATTTATGAATCACAAACCGTCTTATCCACGCAAAAGTAGACACCCTCACACTGTAAGGCCATGAATACAATTGAATAGGCTTCGACAGCTGACATAGCCTGGACAAGACATCCAACGCTTGATATTATTTGAGGTTCGTAGGTTTATTAAAATTTCATTCCCAAAACAGAAGATTACTATTTCGGGAAACTTTCTATTTTGGAAACCTACTATTTTTGGAAACTTTCTAAAATTGGAAACTTTCTAAAAACGGAAACTTTCTAACTTTAGAAATCTCTTAAAATCCAAAACCCGCAAATCTAGAAACTTCTATTTTAAGAAACTTTCTAATTTCAAAATTTCGGAAACTTTAATTTAAAATCGATTTATATAACTTTATAAAATAAATTTTAAATTAATCTGAAGAAAGACTCAAATAATTGGCCCAATTGTTTTAACTTCTTGGCCCGAGGCCCAAGAATTGGTCCATGTCCAAGACATGACCCAATTGTCCAATTAAATGACATAACCGGTCTGGTTCATTAAAATTGGTCTAACCAAATTTTAATTACTACGATGACCACAATTGTCAACCGGTTATTTACTAAACCGGATTTTCTCAATTTATTTGGTCCAACCAAATCAAATTAGAAAATCCTGGTTTAGGCACAAAATCCAATTTTTCGACTTTGGATTTCTTATCCCGGTTTAACCAGACTTAATAAAATTATTAAATCTGTTTATTAAACCAGGACGAATAATTTTAATCAAAATTCTAAACCGAGCCATTAACCGAACCGAACCGATTGAACCGTTCATGATCACGTTGCCCTAGCTTTGCGATCAAGGAACGATCGTCCAGCCGCAAGCCGTGCGCCAACGATCCGAGATCGAGACGATGCCCAGCTGCGGACGGGACGCGACAGCCGGGAGAGCTCGGGTCAGGCGGGACGATCGCGGGACGATGCTGGCGGGACGAGACGCGATCCATGCGATCGGCTATCGCACGATCCATGCGATCATCGGCCCCTTTTCCATGCGATCGTTCGGGACGCCTCTTGGTCGATTGATCGACCGATCCATGCTATCGGTTTGGTCGATACATGCGATTGGTTTGGTCGATCGGATCAAACCTTGGCCGATCACAAAACAAGTCATATAGCTTGTTTGCGATTTGATTAGTGTGTTTAGTGTTCAATTCTTGTTTCTTAAGTGATTTATCTTATCAGTAGTTGATTCAAAAACACTTCTAAACAGATTAAACAACCTAAACATGAATCTAAACAAGAAATCCTAAGAACCAATGGCTCTGATACCACTGAAGGATTGTTTAGGTTAATCCTGATTCAATTCCAGATTCAGATCATCCTAAACATGCAGATCTAGGTTCTCTTGAATAGAAACAAAATGTAGATCTCACCTTATACCTGTTTATGCAGCGGAAAGAGAAGGTATATCAGAGATCAGAGAGCCACCGAGTGATAACTCCTCCAGAGGTTCACACACGCACACCAAGCAGGAAGAGAGGCTGCTAGACCAAGGAAGAGGAGGCGCAGACAGAGAGAGAGTTGGCGCAGGGAGGCTAGGGTTAGGGAGAAAGAGATTTGGGTTTTAGTTTATAAAACCCTTCTCTTTCCCTTTTGGGCTTTTTGGGCCCAAATACCAATCTGATTAAATCCCTTGGATTTAATCAGACCCATTTATCTCTCTCTAAGTACGACAAATGCCTGGCACTTTTACCGTACTTCTGCTAAGCCGTTCCTACACATTTTCCTGTTAGCTTAGGCGTGTGACCCATATGGGATCATATAATAAAGGCAATAAGTCCAAGACTTATAAATCATGAGCGGACTCTAGCAAGCCATCATGACCCCCAGCATTATATGACTTATGTCTGATCATTGACATACTCTTACTTTCTAGAGACAGTACCGAGATTACTGGACAAAATTCCAACAAACTAGTCACTACCTGAGCCACGGAAGAAGCTTTTTGGCCAATAGCCACATAAACACATATTACATTTTGACCTTGTTGATTGAGAATTGTATATGTGGATACTGCTGTTTTACCGGTCTGTCTGTCACCAATAATTAATTCCCGCTGGCCGCGTCCTATAGGGATCATGGAATCAATAGCAATAAGTCCTGTGTGAAGAGGCTCATATACAGAACGTCTCGAAATAATACCTGGGGCAGGAGATTCAATTAATCGAGATTCAGAAGCTGAAATCTTACCTCAACCATCAATATGGTTAGCCAAGGCGTTTATAACACCCCCCAAATAAGCCTCACTCACGGGTATCTGAGCAATTTTTCCCGTAGCTTTGACTGAACTTCCTTCTTGGATCATCAAACCGTCACCCATTAATACAACACCAACATTATTTGATTCTAAATTAAGGGCAATACCTATAGTACCCTCCTCAAATTCTACTAATTCACCTACCATTACTTCATCAAGACAATAAATACGAGCGATGCCATCGCCCACTTGAAGTACGGTACCGGTATTTACAATCGTCACTTCTCTGTTATATTGTTCAATACGTTCACGGATAATATTACTAATTTCGTCGGCTCTAATGGTTACCATGAGTATTGTCCTAATTCTTTTTTGGAAGAAAAAAATAATGCTTATCATAATCGTAAGGAAAGGACTAATCCGTTATTTCTTTCATCGCACCAAACATACCAATATTTGCATTAATAGTACGTAAACGTAACTCGTTACTCAAACAACTATTTAGGGTTCCTATAGCTCCCTGTAAAGCTTGTTGGAAAACCCGTTCGGGGACTTGATTATTTGTTCTTTGTTGCTCAAAAACAATGGTTTCGTTTTTGTAATTTTCTAATTGTTTCAAAGTCCTATAAGTTGAATTAATCAAATTTACTTTTTCTCTTTCGATTTCAGAGTATCCATTCACGCGAAACTGATCCGCCTCCGTTTCTACTTTACGCAGGCGAGCTCGGGCGTTTTCTAATTGTTGAACAGCTCCTTCACGTAGTTCTTCTGAATTTCGAATAGTATTTAATATCCTCTGCTTTCGGTTATCTAATAAATCATTTAATGAAAGTAGATTATCTTTCCATTCAGTAAAAAAAAGGTTCTATGATCCCTTCCCAAACCAAACATGAATCTTTCGATTCATTTGGCTCTGATGCTCACTTATTCCAATCATTTATCAATTATTTATGAGACTTTCATTCCCACATTTTTCATGTAATGAGCCTATCTTCTCCCGATTTTGTTGTATTCAATTCATATTCAATATATATTTCTATAAAAAAAGATCACCAATCCAAGACAAAAAGATTCGGAGGATTCTTCTGACCAATAAAAATCGATAATTGTCAGCAAAGTTGTTTCTTTTTTCTTGAAATCCAAAGAATTCTTATTACTTTATACGTAGGTTATCAATTCTGCAATATACAAAAAGACTCAAATTTTTTTATTTTTATCGACATGAATGTTTTATATCGAAAAAGTATAACTTTTCTTTTTGAAAATCTTATTCATATTTTAATTAGACTACATATAGTAGAAAGAGTACCATGTTGCATCTGAACTTCAAACGGTTTAGCTTTAACCATGTTAATTAATTGTTCAAAATTTTTGGTTGATAGAAAATCAAAGTAAAGTAAACTTAACAAAGAATAACGAAATGCTATGGTTCTAAAATATGATTTTTTATTGAATTTTGTATTCAGAAGTAATTTGCGGGATTAGGCACTCTTTCCTAGTTATAGTGCCACTGGGTGAATCCAGCCTATTCTTGAAATGAACAACTCACACACACTCCCTTTCCAAACAAGATCAGTACACCGAAGACTACGCTTAGAATTATTGGATTTGTTGCTAAAATATCTGTATTAAACCCGAAACTCCCGGCGGATGGCCAGTGACCCAAGTAAACGAAGAATTAAATTTTTCATATAATCTCCTCTTCTAGCTAAACTATCAAAAAAAAACTCTATCCTTTTATTATTCTCTTTTTCAAGGAAATTATCTACTCTACCCGACTAGTTCCGGGTTCGAGTCCCATACAACCCACTATGGATCATATTCATATAATTTGGAAATAATATGAAAAGAGCAATTATATTTCTATGTATATAGATTCGTTTCTAATTTATCTCATTGATTAAAAGAATTTATTATGAATCTAAACTAAAAGGGTCTTATCCATTTTACATTGGTTGACATGGCTATATAAGTCATGTTATACTGTTCAATAACAAGCTCTCAATTATCTACTTATAGTTTTAGAAAATTTGTGTGCTTGGGAGTCCCTGATGATTAAATAAACCAAGGATTTTACCATGACTGCAATTTTAGAGAGACGTGAAAGCGAAAGCCTATGGGGTCGCTTCTGAAACTAGATAACTAGGACTGAAAATCGTCTTTACATTGGATGGTTTGGTGTTTTGATGATCCCTACCTTATTGACCGCAACTTCCGTTTTTATTATCGCATTCATTGCTGCTCCTCCGGTAGATATTGATGGTATTCGTGAACCTGTTTCTGGATCTCTTCTTTACGGAAATAATATTATTTCAGGTGCCATTATTCCTACTTCTGCAGCTATTGGTTTGCATTTTTACCCGATCCTGGAAGCTACATCCGTTTATGAATGGCTATACAACGGTGGTCCTTATGAACTAATTGTTCTACACTTTTTACTTGGTGTAGCTTGTTATATGGGTTGTGAGTGGGAACTTAGTTTCCGTCTGGGTATGCGTCCTTGGATTGCTGTTGCATATTCAGCTCCTGTTGCAGCTGCTACTGCTGTTTTCTTGATCTACCCAATTGGTCAAGGAAGTTTTTCTGATTGTATGCCTCTAGGAATCTCTGGTACTTTCAACTTTATGATTGTATTTCAGGAT